>CAUYSK010040532.1:0-15128 GCA_963575035.1 Avahi laniger | reverse complement strand
GCCACCATGCCCGGCTCATTTTTTCTATATATATTTTTAGTTGTCCAGCTAATTTCTTTCTATTTTTTTTAGTAGAGATGCGGTCTCACTCTTGGTCAGGCTGGTCTCGAACTCCTGAGCTCAAACAATCTGCCGGCCTCGGCCTCCCAGAGTGCTAGGATTACAGGCGTGAGCCACTGTGCCCGGCCCACAAGGGTTTATTGCAAAAATTTGACCAAGGTTTCAAATGGGTGACCCCAGTTGAAACTAAATGATGACAACTACAAACCAGTGGTAGAAAAGGGCATCAGTATAAAGCTCCTGACTCCAACAGTATGATTTTTTCACTGCTACACACACTACATAAAAGTTAGTATTCTCAGAACTCACGTCTGAGACTATAAACCCACTCACATCAATGCTGAGTCATTCCCTCATTAAGCGGTGATGAATGGTATACCAATGTGATTTCCAAAAGGCTTTTCATTATGTTTCAGATTTCCAATGCATCTGTGGACTGTCTTCTGTACTTTTCTATAATATTTTATAAGCAGATGACCTATCTAGACACACATAATATTTTACAGTTTCCTTTGAAGCAGCTCTCTCTTGCTAGAGATTTTTTCTATAGTAGATATAGTGATATCTGACTTCAAAATAAATAAACTTAGCAAGAATGGAAAACTTTGCCCTGCAAAATTAAACTGCTTGGATTCCTTTGAAAATTATCCCCATGCCCATGAGGAAAGAATAGCATAATTCAGCATCTCACCAAAGATTATTTAAATTTTTGCTCTTATCAAAGAATATTCTTAAAAGGATTTCAACATAAGACAGTGAGAGATAAGGTACATATGCTTTATTGCTTTTTTTTTTTTTTGCAAAATATAAAAGATTTGTATATCTTAATCAAGAAAAATTTAGTCAAGACAATGTATCAACAATCTTGCTGTTACATTCCAAAATGTTTTAGAATGATACTCTAGCAGCTTCAAAAATACAATACAAATAGAACATTTGTTCAACAGCAAGCCCAAATAGTTTGAAATGTTTAAAACATTTAATATAAAAATATTTAAATGTTTTAAAAAATAAGAACATTATAGACAAGAGTATTAAATTAAAGACTTGAAATCCAAGATTCTTAACTTATGGTAGAGCAGCAAACAGAAAACAGAAAATGGAAACAAGTTCTATGACCATACTCCAGTATTCCCAGGAATTGTACATATATTCTTGTAGGAGATACCAAATCCATGAGGTCCCATTCACACAAGCCTTCCTGTCCTCAACTGAGGAGATACACGGGTGCACCTTGTGATTGCATAATTAAAGGCTGGATAATCAATGGTACTGGTTCTTGGAAAATGCAATTTAATGTCAGAATGAACTCTTTCCCTTTAAAAGAATATTTTGATTCAGATTGAAGTCTGGCCACAAATTATTTCCAAATTTATAAAAATTAAACATTGTGTAAAATATTTTTCTTAGAAAATATTGTTGAAAGAAATTAAAGAAGATCTAAATAAATGTGAAGACATCTCATATTCATGGATTGGGAGACTTAACATTGTTAAGATGGCAATACTACCCAAAGCAATCCATAGATTCAATGAAGTTCTTATCAAAATTCCAACTGCCTCTTTTATAAAACTGTACAAGTTGATCTTAAAATTTATTTGGAATTGCAAAGAACCTCATATAGTCAAAAAAAAAAATAAAGTTGGAGAACTCACACTTCCTGGTTTCCAAACTTATGACAAAGACATGGTAATCAAAGCAGTGTTGTATTGGCATTAGAATAGACATATAGATCAATAGAACAGGATTAATTGTCCAGAAATAAACTCATATTTCAATGGTAAATTGATTTTCAACAAGGAATCCAAGACCAATAAGGAAAAAATAGTTTTTTCAACAAATGGTGCTGAGAAAACTAGATATTTACATGAAAAAGAAAGAATTTGGACTCTTACCTCACACCGTATAAAAAAATTAGCTCAAAATAGATTTTAAAAAGCATTTAAATTTAAGAGCTAAGCCTATAAAATTCTTAGAATAAAACATAGGGACAAATATACAGAACTTGACTCTGGCAATAGAATGACACCAAAAGCATAGGCAACAAAAGAAAATATAAATTAGACCACATCAAAATTGAAAAATTTTTGTGCATCAAATAACACTATAAAGAAAGTGAAATGACAATCCACAGAATGAGAGGAAATATTTGTAAATCATATATCTTGTAAAGGTCTAATACCCAAAATATATAAAGAACTCTTACAACTCAACAACAGCAATGAAAATATTACAATTATAAGGGAAAAAAATTTAAATAGACATTTCTACAAAGAAGATATACCAGTGGCCAATTAACACATAAAAATATATTCAATATCACTAGTCATTATGAAAATGTAAATCAAAATCACAGTGAAATACTTTACTTCACACCTACTAGGATGCCTATAATAAAATAAAATTTTAAAAAGGAAAATAACAAGTGGTGGCAAGGATGTGGGGAAATTGGAGCTGTCACACATTGCTATGAAGGAACGTAAAATGGTTTAGCCACTGTGGAAGACAATGTGGAAGTTTCTCAAAAAGTTAAACATGGAATTAACGTGAGAACCCAAAATTTCATTCCTAGGTATACACTCAAGAGAATTGAAAACAGGTATTCAAAGAAAGAGTGGCATTATTCATAATAGCCAAAAGGTGGAACCAGCCCAAATGTCCATTAATGAATGAATGCATAAACAAAAAGTGGTAAATCCTTATAATGGAATATTATTCAGTCATAAAAAGCAGTGAAACACTGACACATGCTACAACAAGGACTTCCATGACATACCTTAAGGTAAAGGACATGCCTCCCACTTAGACTTTCTCTTCTATTTGCTGAATGATAAGGAGAAGCAATAGCGAGTACTAGAATTGCACCATCTTAGCCTGCAAGATGAAATTCATAGGTTGAAGGTGGTAGAGGAACTAGAAAGAAGAAACCAGGGTTCTCACACTGGCTTTGTTAATCCAACTGTTTAACCTTAGATTGTGATGGGGAAAGAAATAAAATGCCATTTTGTTTTAGCAGATATTAGATCTTTGATATAGCAGCTGAGCCTTTAATCTAACTAACATAGCAACCCCTAGTTTGCTTATCCATTTGCTTCTAGCAATGTCATCCAAAGAGATTTATATAACAGAATGATTCAGAGTGACTTGGAGAAACCAATCACTGTACTGTCCTGAATAACTGGAGAGACTAGAAATGGGATAGGCAGTCATTCTTTGCTAACATTCAATAATAAAAAAGAATGAAGTGAGTGCCAAAGGAACAATTCAATGTAAAATCAATAAGTCATGCTGTCTGCTGTCTTTTATGTTATCCAAACTCCTACTATGTGCAAAACTCTGTGGTAATCCCAGGGAGGGATACAATGATGAATTATATACATAAATAAAATACACACTAAATGAAATATAGGATAGATTAAGCCTCTTAGAAGACACAAAGAAAGAACAATATCAAAATGATGAATCCCCAGACCCTCTTTCCCCCATGAAGATACCAATTCAACAATAAATAGACCAATCCCTTTGTGAGAAATACACAAAACAGTTAAGATGATTCTGTACCCAAGGTGAGTGCAAAACCAGCCACATCGAAGTCCATAGAAAAATTTATGACTCTCACTAGCTAGAGTCCCTGTCTCCAACATAATGCCACATAATCAGGAGGAAACTCCCAACTCCCAGCTTCTCCTTTTCCTTCCCCAAATGTATGTCTAACATTCAGACACTTCAGGGGGCTACCTGAGGAACTGGTTCTAGTTTTGACTGGATTTAAGCACTGACAAGAAAGGGTGCCAGGTTGGGAACTGCTGAAACAAAGGCAATGGTTTCAACTACCATGTACTCATTAGCCATTGTTTCTTCCCCCACATTCAGCATAGAGCTAGCAGGAGTAATCTTCTGTTCCCTAGTTCTCATGGAAAGAGAAAAAGTTGGAACATGTGTTCAATGTTCCAGCTTTTCAGGGGCTGCCAGAGGAACTTATTTCTGTCTTGCCTGCCTCAGAGTTTTCATGGAATCCAGAGTACTCTAGATGGGAGTCACTGAAAACAAGAAAGAGCTGGATGGCTTATTGCTACTCCAAGAACTTGTGGTAGAGCAAACAGAGGCCAATGCAACTTGGTGGCTACTAATTTGGGGCACCAGGGAAGAGAAGAGTAGAGCATGCATCCAATATTACAGCTTTTCTGGGGTCTGCCCAAGGGAATGCTTTCTGTCTCACTTGACTTGGAGCACTGAAGTATCTTAGCATATTCTAGATGCCTGGGGGCCACGGAGAACAAAAAAAGATTTAGGTGGTTTATGGAAGCTCCAGATAATCTGCAATATTGCAGACAAATATCAGAAGGAGTAAAAAAATATGAGCTTCTGATAAAAGAAACTGGCAAACACTCTTTAATTAGAAATTTACATGCACAAGTAAAGAGAAGATGTATTCACAAAAAAGATTCTAGAAGCCACCATAATCTTTAACTAGGCTGAAAGGTTTTCTCTGTATGAAATCAGTAAACATAAACTGGTGGAGATGGCTGTTTTATCAAATGCACAGATCCCAACACAAAGTAATAAAGAATGTGAAGAAACAGGGAAACATGACCCAACCAATGGAACAAAATAAATCTCAAGAAACTCACCCTAGAGAAATGGAACATGTATGAATTACCTGACAAAGACTCAAAATAACCACCTACCTATCTCCAGGTAGATAAAAATCTCAACAAGCTCAAGGAAAATGATGTATGGAAAAAATAATAATATCAACATATAGTAAATATAAAAAAGAACCAAACAAATTTTTGAGGTGAAGAATACAATAATTGAATTTAAAAATTCACTAGAGGGGTTCAGTAGCAGACTTGACCAAACAGGAGAAAGAATCAGTGAATTCAAAGACAGATCAATTGAAATTATCCAGTTATAGGAGGTGGGAAAAAAAGAAAAAGAATAAAGAAGAGTGGAGAAAGCCTAAGAGACTTATGAGATACCATCAAGCAGATCAATATATTCATTGATTCCTAGAAGAGAGAAAGGGGCATGTGATATTGTGATTAATGATATACATTGTACCCATTTTCTGACACTCAGCTATTACAACTGTTAAAATCTCCAAAGTGATATGTCATTTTTTATGTTAATAAGATGACTGATGGATGGCTTGGGGCTCCTAGAAAGCCTGAGGATGGTGGCTGGTTGTCAGGAGAACTAACCATATGATGAGAAGGTTGGGACTTTCAGCCCCATGCCTCCAACCTCCAGGGAGAGGAGAGAGGCTGAAGGTTGAGTTTATCATCAGTGGTCAATAATATAATCATAATGCCTACATAATGAAGCTTCCATAAAAGCCCAAAAGCATTGGGTTCAGGGAGCTCTTGGATAGCTTAGTAAGTGGAGATGGCTTAAGGGTGGCACAGCTGGGGAGGGCATGGAAGATCCATGCCCCCTTTCACATAACTTGCCCTATGAGTTTCTTTTATCTGGCTATTTATCTTTGTCCTTTGTAATATCCTTTGTAGTAAATGGGTAAATGTATGTAAAGCATTTCCCTGAGTCTGTGGGCTGCTCTATCTAATTAATCAAACTCAAGCAGGAGATCACGGGAACTCCAACTTATAGCTGGCTAGTCAAAAGTATAGGTCACAACCTGGCATTCGAAGTGGGGGGCAGTCTTGTGGGACTTAGCCCTCACCTGTGGGATCTGACATTATCTACCTAGAGGAAAAAACACTTTGCTTTACCCTATTGTTTATAATAAAGCAGAAATCTCATTTGATGAAGCAATGGCCAAAAATTTCCCAAATCTCAGGAAGGCAATAGACTTTCAAATTCAAGAAACCCAATGTACCTCAAGTATGATGAACCCAAAGAATACCACAATGAGATGCATTATAATCTAATTGTCAAAAGCCAAAGAGAGAATTTTGAAAGCAGCAAGAGAAAAAGGTCATGCATGGGAGCCTGCATAAGACTATCAGCAGATTTCTCAACAGAAATGTCACAGGTCAGAAAGGAGTTGGATGACATGTTCAAATTGCTGAAAGAATAAAACTGTCAACTAAGAATACTATATTTGACAAAGTTGTCCTTCTAAAATGAAGGAGAAATCCTTTCCAATATAAACAAAACTGAAGAAATTCATCATCACTAGACCTGTCTTATAGGAAATGCTAAAGTGAGTCCTTCAAGTTAAAATAAAAGGATGCTAGACAACAACATAAAAAAATACATAACTATAGAACTCACTAGTAAAGGTAAATATATAGACAAATGCAAAATACTGAAATAGTGTAATGATGGTGCATAAATAACATTTAATGCCAGTATAGAATTTAAAAGACAAAAGTATAAAAAATAAATATAACTATAAAAATGTGTTAAGGTATATACATCATAAAAAGATATAATTTGGAAAACCAATAACATAAAGTGTGTGGGGTAGTAGAAGTCAGAGAGTAAAGTTTTTGTATGCAATTCAAGTTGTTATCAACTTAAAATAGATTGTCATAAATATATTTTATATAAGTCCCATAGTAACCACAAAGAAAATGCTTATAAAAGACACACAAAAGAAAAGGAGAAAGGAATGAAAACATACCAGTAAAAAAAGTTCAATGAAACACAAAGGAAGATAGAAGGTGAAGAAAATGGAACAAAAATGTTATAAGATAAACATAAAACAATTAATATAATGTTAAGAATAAGTCCTCCACTATCATAATCACTTTAAATATAAATGGTAAATGCATCAAACTCTGCAATCAAGATATATAGAGTAGCTAAATGAATTTTTAAAAATAAACAAGAGTTAACCATATGCTGTCTACAAGAGACTCACTTTAGATTTAAGGACATGCGTAGACTGAAAGTGAAAGGATGGAAAGGGATATTCTGTTCAAGTGGTAACTGAAAGAGACTGAGGTTGCTATATTTATACCACACAAATAGATTTTAAGTCAAAACTGTCACAAGAGATAAAAAAGGAAATTACGTAATGATAAAAGGGCCAATGCACCAAGAAGATACAACAATTATAAGCATATATGCATGCATTCAGGACATCCAAATATATGAAATAAATATTGACAGAATTGAAGGGAGAAATAAATAGTTATACAATAATTGTAGGAGATTTCAATATTCTACTTTCAATAATGGATAGAACAACGAGATAGAAGATTAATGATGAAACAGCAGACTTGAACTAGACTATAGACAAAATAAACCTAACAGACATATACAGAGCATTCCGCCAACAGGAAAGGAATCCACATTCTTTTCAAGAGCACGTAGAACATTCTCCAGGATAGAGCACATGTTATATTACCAACAAGTCTTAACAAATTTAATATTGTAATCAAACCCAGTACCTTTGCCAACCACAATGAAAGGAAACTAGGATATAATGGCAGAAAAAATTGGAAGATTCACAAATATGTGGAAATTAAACTACATACTCCTGAATAACCAATGGGTCAAAGAATAAATCAAAAGGGAAATTAGAAATTATCTTGAGTAAGTAAAAATGAAAATACAGCATGCCAAGATTTTTGGGATGCAGTAAAAGGAATTTTATAGTAGTAAGTACGTACATTTAAAAAGAAGAAAGATTTCGGATAAACTGCTTAACTTTACATCTCAAAATGTTAGAAAAAGGAGAGCAAATTAAGCCCAAAGTCAGCAGAAGAATGAGAATAATAAAAACTAGTGCATAAATAAGTGGAATAGAGACTAGAAAAACAATAGGAAAAAAAATCAACAAAACTAAGGACTAATTTTTTTGAAAACATCAACAAAATTGACAAACCCTTACTTAGCAACACTAAGAAAAATATGAGAAGACTTAAATAAATAAAATCAGAAATGAAAATGGTACATTTCAATTAAAGTCACAGAAATAAAAAGGGTTATGAAAGACTACTACAAGCAATTATATGTGAACAAACTGGATAACCTACAAGAAATGGATAAATTCCTAGAAACATACAACCTATCAAGACTGAAATCTGATGAAATAGAATATCTGAATGGACCTATACCTATTAAGAAGATTGAATCAGTAATCAAAAACCTCCCAACAAAGAAAAGTCCAGGACCAGATGGCTTCACTAGAGAATTCTATTAAACATTTAAAGAAGAATTAATGTCAATCATTTTCAAACTCTTCCAAAAAAAGGGCATTATGCCAAGTGAAATAAGCCAGTTATGGAAGCACGAATACTGCATGATTCTACTTATATGTGGTATCTAAAGTAGTTAAATTTATAGAAACAAAACATAGAATGGTCATTACCAGAGTGTGAGGAGGGGGAAATAGAGAATTGCTGTGTAGTGAATAGAGAATTTCAATCATGCAAGATTAAAAAAAAGTTCTAGAGATCTGTTGTAAAAACAATGCACATATATTTAAAAATACTGTACACTTAAAAATTTGTTAATAGGGCAGATTCTATGTATTTTCTACCACAATAAAAAAAACATGAATAAAATATTATGGCAGTGAGAAATAATGATTATAGTTCAGATTTCCAAGAGGCAGAAGCTATGTCCAAAAAAGAGCTCCAGAAATCTGCATATACGTTACCTGTATCTTTAACTGAATAGTAAGGCAATGTAGGGAAAAACTCTTTTAGGCTAAGTAAAAAACAGCTATCAGGGAAAGAAAAACTACCAGAATACCACTAACTTCAAAAAATACTGCTGCTCTCACAAGACTAAGACACATTAGAATTCTGACCAGGCAGGGTGGAAAGAAAATGTTGACCACTAGACACCTTCATAAAGATCCCAAAAAACTGTGTCTTTGGAATAAGGGTAAACTAGGCTTAGAGGTTACTCTACACCCACTCAAACAAAGTATATAAATAAGCCTTAAAATAATCAAACTGATTTTCAAATAAAGTAGCTGCTTTCCCAAACAAGCACCTACCCTCTTTAGAGTTTTAAAGGAAGACTGTCACACTGCTCAGCATAATGTCCAGCATCTAATCAAATATTAAAGACATGCAAAGAAGTAGGAAAATGTGACCAATAATAAGAAAAAATAAGTCGGTGACTAGAAACAGACACCAAAATGACAGAGACGTGAAAATTAGCATCCATTTAGTTGTCATATTCTCCATATGTTGAAAAAACTAAAGGAAAACATGAACACAGTAAAAAGAAAGTAGAAGATATTAAAAAGATTCAGATGGAATGTCTATATATGAAAAATTCACTGGCTGTGTTTAACAATAGATTAGACACTGACTAGGAAACTATCAGTATACTTGAAGACATAGCAATGGAAACTATATAAATTAAAGCACGGAAAGAAAAAAAGGCTGAAAACAAAATAAACAGTGCTTCAGTGGCCTGTGGAATAAAATCAAGTGGTCTAACATCTGTATAATTGTAATCTCAGGAAAAAGGGGATATTTGAGAAAATAATGTCCAGAGACATTCTATAATTGATTAAAAATGTTAGTGCACAGATACAAGAACAAGAAACTACCAAGAAGGATAACTAAAAAGAAAACATCCTAAGCCATGTCAAAATCACAGTTTTGAAAAACAGTGAAAAAAATGATGAAATGAAAATCTTAGAAGCAAGCACCAAGGCAAAAATAAAAGCAACAGCAAAACAAAATAAAGAAGACACGTTACATACAAAGGAATAATAATAAGAATTACAACTGACTTATCACCAGAAACAATGTAAACCAGAGCCACTGGAATGATACTTTTAAAGCAAAGTATGATTTTTTAAAAATAAATAAATATATAAAAAAACCCTTCTTATCATAGAGTTCTATATCCAGCAAAAATGTCTATTAAAAAAACAGGAAAAATAAAGACATTTTTAGATCAACAAAGGCTAAATAAAATAAATCATTGCTAGCAGATCTGCTCTATAAAACATGTTAAGGGAAGATCTTTAAGCTATTTTTTTCATGTTGAAAATTAAATATAACTAATTATTTAAAGCAAAAATACAATGTGGATGATAAAACAGGTAGAACTAAAATGCATGGCAATAATGGCATGAAAGACAGGAGAGGAAGATAGTTTATATATGAAGTAGTATAACATTACTCATAAGTAGATTGTGATTAAATAAATTTGTATTTTATAAATGTAAACCCTAAACCAGGGTTTCTCAGCCTGATCACTATTGACATTTTGACTGAATAATTCTCTGTCAGGTGAGGCTGTTTTGTGTGTTATAGGATATTTAACAACATACCTGGCTTCTACCCACCAGATACCAGTAGCACCTTCCCTCAGTTGTGACAACCAAATATGCCTACAGACACTATAAATCACTAATGAAAGAAATTGAAGAGGACACAGAAGTATGGAAAGATATTCCATACTCATGGGTTAGAGGAATTAATATTGTTAAAATGACAATACTACCCAAAGGAATTTAATGCAATTCGATACAATCCCTAGCAAAATACCAATGGCATTTTTCACAGAGATGGAAAAAACAATCCCCAAATTTGTATGGAACCACAAAAGACCTTGAACAGCCAAAGCAATCCTGAGCAAAAAGAACAAAGCTGGTGGCATCACATTACCTGACTTCAAAATATACTACAAAGCAATAGTAACCAAAACACCATGGTACTGCCATAAAAACAGACACAAAGACCAGTGGAATAAAATGGAGAACCTGGTATAAATTCATGCATTTATAACCAACTCATTTTCAACAAAGGCACCAAGAACATACAGTGGAGAAAGGGTGGTCTCTCCAATAAATGATGCTGGGAAAACTGGATAATCATATGTAGAAGAATAAAACTAAATCCCTATCTCTCACCATATACAAAAGTCAAATCAAAATGGATTGAAGACTTAAATCTAAGCATGAAACTGTGAAACTATTAGAAGAAAATCTTGGGAAAATGGCCCAAGACATTGGTCTAGGAAAAGATGTTTTGTGTAAGACCTCAAAAGCACAGGCAACTAAGGCAAAAACAGATAAATGGGATTACATCAAGCTAAAAAATTTCTGTTGAGCAAAGGAAACAATCAACAAAATGAAGAGACAACCCACATAATGGGAGAAAATATTTGGAAACTATACATCTGGCAAGGGATTAATAGCCAGAATATATAAGCACAAACAATAGTGAAAAAAACAAATAATCCAACTAAAAGTGGGGAAAAGATCTAAATAGACATTTCTCAAAAGAAGACACAGAAATGGCCAACATGTCTATGAAAAAATGCTCAACATCATTAATCATCAGGAAAATGCAAATCAAAACCATAATGAGTTATCATCTCGCCTCAGTTAGAATGACTTTTATCAAAAAGACAAACAATAATGAACAGTGGTGAGGATGTGGAAAAATGGAAACCCTTGTGCATTGTTGATGAGAATATAAATTAGGATAGCCATTATGGAAAACAGTACAGAAATTCCTCCAAAAACTAAAACAGAACTACCATATCCAAAAGAAAGGAAATCAATATGTTAAAGAGATATCTCCATTCCCATGTTTATTACAGCACTGTTCACAATAGCCAAAACATGGAATCAACCCAAGTGCCCATAAATGGATAAACTGATAAGGAAAATATTATATATATACACAATTAAATATTATTCAGCCATTACAAAGGATGGAATCCTATCATTTGCAGCAACATGGATGGAACTGGAGGTACTTATGTTAAGTGAAATAAGTCAAGCACAGAAAGACAAATATCACACATTCTCAGTCATATATGGGAGCTAAAGAAGTGGATCTCATGAAGATAGACAGTAGATTGGTAGATACCAGAGGCTGGAAGGATAGGGTGGAGGGGGGATGAAGAGAGGTTGATTAATGGGTACAAACATATGGTTAGATAGTAGAAATAAGACATGATGTTTGACAGATCAGTAGGGTCACTGCAGTTAACATTAATTCACTGTACATTTCAAAATAATTGCAATGTTCCTAGCATAAAAAAGATAAATATTTAAGATGATGGATATCTCAACTACCATGATTTGATTTTATGAATGTCTCAAATTATCACATGTATCCCCAAAATATGTACATCTATTATACAGCAATTAAAAATTTTTTAATTTTAAAAAATAAATTTAAAAAAGATTGGTTCTTTCCCTGCTCTATGTTCCACAGACAACAGGAGTCAAGTTTTAGAAGCCCCACCATTCTCAGTGATGTGCAGAGAGTATCTGAAGAGTATATATAGGAAATGCTGGGTGTTACATTAATTTCAACATAAACCCAAGTCAACACCAAGGAAAGAAAACCATCAGCCAGGGGAATTCAGGAGCAAAGTTCTATTTAGGAGACAGAAATATTCTCTAATGAAAAATTTGTCTTTATACCTTGATTTTCCCTTGATCATTCCTTTATCTCCTGTCTGGAGCTTCTCCCAAGGGACCACTTGGCCACGCCCATCTTTCAACATTCATCACATGTGCTGCTGCTATTAATATATACTGAAATTTAGTTCCTGGTTACTAAATTGTGGTCTGCAGACCAGCACCTTCAGCAACATCTGGGAGCTCGTTAGGAATGTAGAATCTCAGGCCCCAGCCCAGACCTATGAAGAATCAGACTCTGTGTTTTAACTAGATTCCAGATGATTCCTTTGCACATTAAAGTGTGAGAAGCACTGTTGTAGTTCACATACTATGCTAATTGGACACTTTCTTATTTATGTCAGTTTAGGCTGTTTGTTGAATACCTATTATGTGCCAAGAACTGTTAGATACTTTGTATCTATATTCTTTAATCTTCAAAAAAGTAGAAATTATTATTACTAATTTGTATATGTTCAAACTGAGGCACAGAGAGTTTGAGTGTCTTTCCCAGGCAGTCAAGAAGGGATCACAGGGTTTCTCAAGCAGGACTTTATCCCTTAATTCTAGAGCTGAGGTTCTCAAAAGAGATTAGCAGGTAGAGTCTTCAAAATTGTAATCTCTCTGACAAGCCCTACAAAATATAAGAAATGTAATTTTATCACATGAATGAGGAGTGTCTTTACGAGCATGAAATGGGAGTAAATTATGTGTTGCAATATCAAAATCACAAGCTGGAACATGAAAAAAAGATACAAGTTGTCATACCTCACAGTTAGCTGCTTCTGAATCTTGCTATTAACAGTCATGCGCTCCTTGGTCATTCATGCTGCCTTCCATTCATACTCACAGAGCGACAAGTTGTAACAGGAATCAAAACTTTAGGAAATGTGTGTGAGGAAAAACTTAAAAATGAGATAATTTTGCTAACTCAACTTTTCCCCCTATAATTTGGAAGATGACCCCACCTGCCCTATTTTGGCAGTCAGATATCACTAATTGTAGCTCTTAGTATTAATATTTCCAGGAGGGAAGTTTCAAAGCTATTGGCCTAGACACTCTTCTTGGGCAGGATATGTTGCCGAGAACCAGCCATGCAGCCCCTTTGTGCTAGAAACCTTCCTTCCTAAATAGGCCAACACACAGTCACGTGCTTTCTGTACATCTCCATCCCCTGAAAGTACCCACAGCCATCATATGCCATTAATGGCAACCAGGTGAGATGATCTCTCTCTCAACACCTATAGATGTTAAGTACCTCCAGGCCAGGAATGAAATCTAAACTATGACATCCCCTATCCCTCTCCATCTCCCACTTTTCTCCCTATTTCCATGCACTGATATAAGCCCCTATTCAATGAGGACTTATTACACAAGATAACAAGGTAATTTAATGATACTATTATCATTTGTTGAGTGCCCGCTAAGTGCTAGGCACTGCATGAGATATTTTCAGAAGCTATGGTCTTCAATTTCCATAGAGATAGGAGAAAACTCAGGCTTGGAGGGGTTAAGTGACTTGACCAAGGTCATAGAGCTAGCGGTGTACTCAAATTTAAACTCCTGCGAACTCTGCTGGGCCACACCGTCTCTGAAATCAGACAGCAAAACACAGACTCTTTGGGCAAAGAAGCCTTTCTTCCTCCTCACCAAACTCTCTACAAAGACGAAAGGGCTCCAGGAGTTCGACTGGGCTCAAAATTGTCTCATGTTTCTACAGCAGGATTCTTAAAGTTTGATCTACGTGGACCTGCACTCTGGGCCCAGGAATCTGAATTTTCCCCAAGTTTTCTCCTTGGTATTCTCAGACGCTCACAAGTGAGATTCAGAGTTGGACTTGGGGGTGGGGGCGGTCATTCTGCCAAAGGTGGTCTTAGATTTCCCATCAGAATACCGAAGTTACCCAGGCAAATCCAGGGAAGCCCGGGCCGATTTACCAACTTCGAGGAGATGTATCGGGCATTCGGGCTCAACCTCAGACAGTGAGAAGAAACTCGTGAAGGAGAAACACAGCACGCATGCCAAGGCTGCCCTGGGGTGGCCAGCAGCAGGCATCTCCCACGGAGAGGGAGGACAAGCTGTCCAGCCTGAGCTCTCAGGGGCGGGACCCTCCAGCCATGCCCGCCCTCCGGAGATGCGGTGGAGTAGGGGTTCGGGATAGCACGCCCCCACCAAGCTCGCTGCCAGGTTTTCAGGACACCACCCTTACAGGGTCCTCCCACTCCCGCCACCGCCCCCTTCCAAGGTCGAATTTAGATTTTCAGGCCCTGGCCGTCCCAGCTCCTCTTCCAGGGCCCTGAACGCACCCTGTTTTTTTTCCAAGCCCAATGAGTGGTTGAGAGGACTTGGCAATGGCTGCCTCTGCCCGGAATAGAATTTAAGGTCCTGTCTAGCCTTGTCTCTTCTCTGCAAACTCCCCAGATTCACACCGAGCAGCCAGTAAGCGATCCACAGCCCCGCCCCTATCCTGCACGCACCTGCAGTTGGCACCCAAGGCCACTGCCAGCCCTCCAGCTCCGCACCTGCCCCGAGCGGCCGCTGGCTCAGTGGATAATCCAGAATAATCTCCCATCTCAAAATCTTTAATGTAATCATATTGCAAAGTCCTTTTTGGCACTATAAGGTAACTTTCACAGGTTCCAAGCACAATATCTGGATATACTGGAGTGGAGGATGGAGAGTATTATTCTGCCTGCAAAAGAAAGCCTAGTTTTTTATTGTACACAGTAAAAAGTGTGTTGGTGTGCAACTGTGAGCACATCTG
>CAUYSK010040531.1:0-12388 GCA_963575035.1 Avahi laniger | reverse complement strand
TTTAGTTGTCCAATTAATTTCTTTCTATTTTTAGTAGAGACGGGGTCTCGCTCTTGCTCAGGCTGGTTTCGAACTCCTGAGCTCAAACAATCCGCCCGCCTCGGCCTCCCAGAGAGCTAGGATTACAGGCGTGAGCCACTGTGCCCGGCCTCACGTACTTTTTTAAACCTAAGATTTTATGAAGGTTACTCTGAGCAACATCATAATGTTCTAAAATTATTGGGAAGCAGCATTAACGCTAACGCACTGTGTTCTCGTTACTAGGGAAATTACTACCTCTTTGTATTTTCACTGGTTGGCGGGTTTGTGCACAGAGAGTAAGTACACCTCAAACCAATATTCTATTTGCTTGGGTTGTCGTGAAAAGTAGTAGTGAAAAGGCTTGAAACTAGTGCAGATACATTTTTTCTTTGCTTGTACTCTGGTGGGGAAGGAATAATATCGCCTGCTCTATCTTCCTATATAAGTAGTATGAAGAGTGCATTTGGCAATCTATGACAAAGTCTTTCCTAAGCGGCGAAGCCTTCTGAACATGGAAAGAGTTATTTTATCCACAAAGAACAAATATATCTTTTACTGGGATCTGAGATATTAGAAACCACCTAAGCATATGAAAAATCTGGTTCAAAGTTCAATTATTATCAATGTCAGGTCAAGCTTTCAGAAGATAACTAAATATATATCAGAGGAAAGTGCTAAATAAGAAATAGTTTCCACTAACCAAGTTGGAAACATTTGACTTTCATTTCCCTTGACTGGTGATTATGGCTCTTAGGGGTTTGCTTTCATTTTTATTTTCATTTTTTTATTTTTTTTTTAGTGTGGGAATTTTATTTATTTTATTTTTTCCAAAATTAGAGAATCCAACACTTTATTTCCATATTTTTTGTGTTTATACAACACAACTCTTATAATGCTTTCTGAACTTAATTTAAACTACTTAACACCATCTCTTGAGTTTCTTTTTCTAAGGAAACTCAGCAACTCCAAAGGAGTTCTAAAGCCTCGCAGAGGAAAATAGTTTTAAAGAACTCAAAGTGAATATTGTGCACAATGTAGGGAGTTTTGAGGCCTTTCAAAGTGTGCTGTCTGTCCCACCTTTGAAATGACGCAGTCGCCAGCACGTTCTGGAACCGTATTGTACCTAACATCCATGAAAAGGCAGGGCTCTTTTCTCTCGTACACGTTATCTCCAGTGGTGCCCAGGGAAGGGCCTTATATCGTTGCTCAACAGAGGGTTACTGAGTCAAAATGTTGATAGCAATTAAAATAAGTGGAATTGAATAAGAAATGGCTGCTTAACAAACATCTAGAAAAAGAATTCTATTAAATATGGAAAATGGCAAACCAGGAATGCTCCCGTGAACTTAATCCAAAACTCGGTCTTTCCTAACTTCATTTATCTAACATTCAACCAGCAAAACCAAGAAGGATTCCAATAAGCTCATGAAGCACCCACACCCAAACATTTGTCACAAGGTCCATGCACTGTGCCACCAGCGTGTCATACTTGAGAGAGACCCTCATGTCTTTGCCCTTATTTTAGACACACATCTAACAAGGTCTAACAAACCATCTCTCTGGTATCTCCCTAACATATTACAAGGGAAAGGTAGGAGAACATGCTCCCTACCTAGCATATTAGAAGACAAAAGGCAACACAAATAGGATAACTAGAAGTGAACATCGATAGCAAGGGAGATAAAAGCAGTACCACGAAGAGCATCCCTAAGGAATTTCAAATAGTGTCAGCTTGGTGTCGTCTATGTAGTGAGCAGTTTTTCACATGCCCGTACGTCTCAGGGAAAGTGTGAATTGTAAGCCAAGGGCAGTAGTGATGTTAACAGTGATGATTCAGAGCCACAAAACAAAACAAAGCAGTGACATCATCCGCAATATTCTTTGAGGACCAGGAAGTCTGTAATTAATTTCGGAAAGTGTGTGTGGTAGATTATGTCACAATCCCCAATTATCGTCGCCCCTCTCCCAGCAGAGAAGGGAACAGAGTTCAAGTCCCCACCCAGGAGAGAGGAATTTATCCCCACCCCACTCTGTCAGCCCCATGGCTTGCTTTGGCCAGTGGCAGGGAGGCAGGGGTGCCCGATGCCACATCCAAGCAGATGCTTCGAAACGCATTCTGAATTGTCATCAGCAATCCTGCTCCTGTCATGACAATGCCATGAGAATGGCGCTTCTCACGTGGGGGCTGCTGCTTCTGCCCGAGGCCTTGAGTGAGAAGCCGTGGGAGGAGAGCCACAGCCTGGAGCAGGGCAGAGCCGCTACCCACTGCAGCCTCCGAGAAACAAAGCCAGAAATAACCCTGTTTGTTATAAGCCACTGGGCTTTAGGAGGTTCCTTGTGCAAATTCAATGTCCTTTAAAATAATTTCTTTCTGTTTGTTTTTTTGAAATTTGAGCCTGTATTTATTTATTTAATTTTTTGGAGACAGAGTCTCACTCCATCGCCCCATGTAGAATGCAGTTGTGTCATCGTAGCTCACAGCAACCTCAAACTCCTGGGCTCAAGCGATTCTCCTGCCTCAGCGTCCAGAGTAGCCGGGACTACAGGCGCATGCCACCACGCCCAGCTAATTTCTTCTATTTTTAGTAGAGACGGGGTCTCACTCTTGCTCAGGCTGGTCTCGACCTCCTGAGCTCAAGCAATCCTCCCGCCTCAGCCTCCCAGAGTGCTAGGGTTACAAGCATGAGCCACCGCACCCGGTCTGATGTTCCAGTCTTTAAATAGTTAAAGTAAGATATTATGGAAATTCATATATTTAGAGACCTTCTTTCCCCTCATTGTGATGATAATTGAGGTATTACTCCAAATAGCCTCAAAAACCACCACAAGCAGCCAAGTGCAATGTATTAAGCAGATCGTGCCTTCTCCACAAGCCAGGAAGCCAGGCCCCCAGAAGGGCTCCCCCGGGGGTGTGTGTCTCCTTGGGGTGGGGGATCAAGTCCTACGGGGGGGTGGCGGGGAGAGGGATCCCAGAGGATGGAATTTTCATGGACAAGCGATATCGAGGATGATGTCATTCATTAGGGTGTAAGTTAAGGACAGCTGGCGGCCACCTGCCCTCCTCTTAGAAAATTTCAGGGATGGCGGGTGGATCTCTCAGATCACAGGCACAAAAGGGAAAGTCGGGTCCAATCTTCCTTCTGTCTCTGGAAAATGAAGTACTCCAGTACTAACTCGGAGCCTGAGAATGACCGACTGCGTGACTATGCACAAATTATTTCACCTTCTGCCTTCTCACCAAGGATTAATTAATCACTGCAAGTTGTCTCGGGACTCCACAATGCTAAATACAAATAGAGGAGACCCTCGAATTCACAGAGTTGCGACTCGTGGTTTTGAATATTCATGTCAGCCACGCCAGTCCACTCTCTCGCCCGGCAACCCTCTTTGTTTTACTGAGCTCCGAGGGGTCTCCTTCTGTTTGGAAGGTGAAAGAGGGGCTGTACGTGGCGTGTGGCTGCAATGCTGATGCCGTTTTGTTCCCCAGGGAGATTCTGTAAGGCACAGTGGCTGATGCCGGGAAACAGCAACACCTGAAGCCTGTTTTTGCCCCTGAAATTTCTCCCCGATAGTTTTGCCAGTTTGAAATTCTTTAGGCATACATGATCTTTTAAAGTGAAAATGCACTTCCAGAGAAAATGTGAAAACAGAACAACTGTGAACAAAGACTCTGGTGTGGGGTCCTGCCAGTTCTGCCCCTTGCTGTGTAATTTTGGACAGATCCCTTAACTTCCCTGAATCTCAGTCTCCTCATTAAAAAAAAAAAAAAGAGTAATAACAGTGCCGAGTTGATAGGTGCGCTAGGATAAAGTGAACAAATGACTGTGAAAGGTTTAGTATGTGGTACATGCTCAATGGATATTAACGAAAATTATTACTTCTTAATAAAGGATCAAGTCTCACCCACGTCTTGGAAAATGTGGAAATTTGGAGAGCCAGGAGACCAAAAGGAAGAAAGAGAATGGAGGGGGCCTTTCGGAAGTTCAGGGGCAGACTAGGTTATTACATCTGAGGAGTGAGGAGGAAGAAGTAGACGATAGAACAGGAGGGTGAGGGGACCAGGGAGCAAAAGCAGAGAAGGAAAGAAGACAAGATGTGCCACCTCCCAGCTGTGCCCAGGTCCCCAAGTAGTCCATGTCGTACTGGAAGTTACTCCCTGAAGTCACGCACCCGGAAAACCCAGGCTGCAAAATTCTTTCCTTTTCTCGACTGGGTATCAGACCATTTGTCCAATTTGACGTTCTGGGAAGAAGTCGCTGCTACAAGAATCAAGACAGACAGAGTAGTGTGGAAGGTTACAAGCTTGACCTGGGCTCTCTTTGAGCCCACTGCACCCAGTCCTGTTGGTTCTGTCTGACTTTTCCAGCTCCCTTTGTGTGGCCTCATCCTTCCCCTTCCCACTGCCACAGTGTAGGAAGGGGAATTCAGTGAGTGCTTCCCAGGAGGAACTAACGTGTCTTGCACATCACAGTGAGTTGACATGTGTTTTGGATCATATTGGTTAGTTGATTCAGAGTGTGTTTTCTACTGCAACTGTATGCATCTGCCACTGTCTCAAAGAGGAGGTGATAGATAGGGCTGAAGGGCCCGGAGGGGAAGATTGGCAGATGTAGCTGAACAGAATTAGGAGACTGAGGAGGGGCTTCATTAAAACACAAACCCAGAAACTCGCTCTGCCTCCTTAATCTCTGGTAATAATTTACCTTAAGATATAAAATAAAACCTGATGGCACTGAACCTATCTTTCTGCTTAATAGTTGTTTAATAAATGCAGCAAACTTCAACATTGCTCTGGGCCACTGTCAGATTCCATTAGTTCATGTACAGCAAGAATTCGAGGAACCTTATTCCTTCAGACATTGAAAGAGAATATGTAGGAAGGGATGTTAGTGGTCATTGGAAAGCCTCTCCAAAGAACACTTCTGGATATTTGCTGAGGGAAAGCTAAGGCTCTCCCGTGGAAAACTTCTTCAGTTGTGGGTGCCTAGTGAAGACCTAGCCTGTTGGGATATTTGCCTTCTCCAAAACTCTGCAAAAGTTGCAACTTACAAAAGTTTGCAACTGTGCAAAACTATGCAATTTACAAAATGGTCTTGTCAGCTATGAAATAATTGGCAATATTGTTAATCCCAATAGTCCTGTCTTGGGAGTGCTTAGCCGCCTCAGCCAATGCAAAGGTCTGAGGAGTCAACCTTTATGGAAAAGACCTGAAACAGCTGCCTGACTGGTCTTTCCCTTTCCCTTTTGCTAGTGCTAGTGGGTTGATTGCTCTCCTCTGGACCTGTAGTCAGCATCCCCTGGGAACTTGTTAGAAATGCAATTTCTTGGGCCCCCCCCCAGAATCAGGACCTCTGTAGTAATTCATAAGACCTCCAGGTGGTTCTGATGAACCCCTGCTCTACCTTGTGAATTAAGGACTTGAGCTTGGGGCCCTTGTTGAATGGTGGAATGGTTGTTATTTTCTTACATAGCTCTTTTAAAGTATCCAGTATTCTGAAATTGGAAGCCAAGTGTAGCAAAGATGTTTCATCTTGGAAGGAAAGCGTCCTCAAAATGCAATTGCTAGAAGGAAATCAATGACTAAGTTGTAGGGAATGAAAAACAAATCTAATACTTGGATTATGACTCTAGCCTGGAGCTTCATCTTTCTTGTCTGGCTTTACTCTCCAATAAAACTAATTAGCAATTTAATTATGCAAATTTTGGAAGATTTCTGAGTTGGATCAATCCTTACACAAAAGTAACGGTACATAAGGAGATTTTTCTTAGTAAATTTGGAAACCAGTGATTTACAGTAGTGTAGTAGTCAAAATCCCCTCGAGCCAGATGGGCATTAAATATGCTGGCTTCCTGTTTGTGTAACTAGAGCTTTGTAGGGTTTATTGATTCAATACTTAACCAACCAGTGGCAAAATTCAAAATAATCCCTTCCAACTCTCTCCCATAATTTACCATTAAACCACCACATAGGTATGTTTCATAAGCGGAAAAGACTTAGGAGTTAGATGGAAACAATCTTGAAATAGTCAAAGTATTTGTTATACAGAAGGATATGGAATTATTTCATTGGCTTAGAAGAATAGAGCATGACTAAACATCCAGAACAGAGAGGAAGGCAAATTTTTGTTCAGTAAAAGGGAGAATTTTCTGACCTTAAATGTCACCCAGAACTAAACAGATGGCCTAGTAAGTTCTGTATTACCTAGAAAGGGATGTTATTCCTTGATGCTATCTATAGAGAAGTTTTATTCATTAGTTAAAGTTTGATGTAGGCAACTTTGAGATCTCCTTCAAACTCAGAGATTCTAGAAGGTGTTTTCTAAAATGTCTCCTTCACTTGAGCCCTATGAAGTGGAGGTTACTAAATTAAAACTAATTAGCAATTTAATTATGCAAATTTTGGAAGATTTCTTCTTTTCTCATATACGATCTGTTCCACGAAGTGGTGTTCAGATGAGGAAAAGCAGACGACCTCTGTACCAGAGCGTTGCTTTTTGCTGATTTTGCAAAACAATTTATGATCATTTACAGGTTTCCTTCGGTGTGTACTTCAGGGTATAAGCTGTATGAAGGAAATCCTCAAATACAGGACAAGAAACATATCAAATCTGATCCTTTGTATTTTCATCCATGATTGAAATTAAATACAATCAGGAAATAGAAAAAAAAAATCATAGAAAACAAACAAAACATCCAGAGGTCTACCTGGAATGGAGCTCTTGGAAAACTTTGGGGGTCTTTGTAAACTTCTTAGGCGACCAGACTTAGTAGCTGTAAGGATTCACTTCTGATAATGATAAATAATATTTTGAAATTGTCAAATGTTGTTATGTGACACATTTTCATAAGGTTTCACCATTGTGAGCCAGGAACGATATACTTGAGATTCACAACTTTACGAAAGAATTTTCTAAATAACCCAAGCTCCTCACTCTTTCTAGCTGTAAAATAGTTACTGTGCTTTGCTAATCAGTCCATCAGTGAAAACTGTTTTAGTTCCCCCATTTATATGCAAATTTTATATATAACCCCAATCTGGTTGACAAAGGAACATTCTTTACTTTTGTTTTTCCTTAATTAATAAGTAAACATCATTTATCTTTCTATGTATAATGTTTTAGTAAGCTTACAAATACTATTGAAGAGTGCTTTCCTTTTTGAAGACTCAGATCTTCAAAATCAGTTCAATCCTGTTGCATTGTAATCTCTAATATCACATCAGGTTTTAATAAGCCTCCTTTTTGCAGCACACATGTGCTTAAGACTTCATGGAAACCAAATCAGTAGAGAGAAGGGATTACTTCAGATGACTTTAAAATATGCATTGTTTGAAATGGCCTCTGGTGACCAGCTTTCATGAATGGCTGATTTTACTTGTGGGGCACATCATCCGGTTTAATTATATCAGTTCCTTTGTGTGACAAGTGCTGTTCTTAGTGTGTGTGCTGAGAAATAGAGGTTTAAAACAAAGTAGAGTAGTTAGTGAGAAAATAAATTCTGGAAGTGGAACACCGTCAGGTGTTTATAGTTTAGAAGTCTAGATGAATTCTAAGGACCGGTCCACCTATAAACATCTTTTCATAAAGATACTCCAGTGACAATAAATATAAATTTACTTCAAACATCCGTGGACATAGATCATAATCTGAGCCTTTTCAGGAAGAGTTATTTGTCACATAAGACAAATAACAGCTTAGGGTGCTAACATGGCTCTTAAAATTTTCATTCTATAAATTCTTACACGTAAAACTTCATAAAGTTTATTCTTTTGAAACAATAGAATAAAAAATTTTTATTGGCTAATACATTTCCCAGCTTCCATCCAGACAAAACTAAGACAAAAGTCATATTTTAAGTTTCAGGTCACTACAGATTAATCATGTGAATCTGTGAATGTTTGTGAATTTATGGTTTTAGAAATGTCATGCTGTATGTCTTCAGTTGTGAATCCATCTAAAGACACTGATAAATATCTTCATGTCCAGATAGTGATCTGAGGATAAACAGGTGAATTTGATTGGACGAGAAAGTCATAAACCATCAGGGTGTCAATGAAAATGGACAATTTGCATTCTTTGTATGCATTATTTCTAAGATTAATCCAGTAAATTAATTTTCCTAGAAAGGCCCGCCAATTATTCCATTTATTCTATTATAATGATATTTTCTGTGACTACAGGACTGAATTTCACCAGAAATTTAAATAGAGTTGCTCTTTTTACTGATAAATGTAAAACTATGCCCATTAGTTGTTGGGAGATAAGTATACACCTAAAAGAGAGCCAGTAATCTAAAGATAGCACAGGGATTTAGATACATGTTGAAGATGATTTTGTTATCAAAACATTTCAAATTATATATTTAATCAATGGTACAAAAGATCTCAAAATAGTATGTCCCAATACAAGTTGTGAAGGAGGGTTTTTAAAATATTAATATCAATACATGAACTAATCTGTATTTTGAGGCTTCCTTGAAAATATCTCTGAGCAAAGGCATTGGCTTGAATATGGATGTTTGATTTTTTAAAAAAAGTTATCTTGTATGTGATGAATTTTGAAAAAAATACAGCTAATGTCCATAATTTGCCTTGAGTTAGGAACTAGAATTCTCTTTCACTGTCTTTTGAAACGCATGTTCATCCTTCACACTCTTATTTTCAACCTCAGTTTCTTGGCCACAACTCCGTGTGAGGCCAGCAGGGTCTTGGGAAGAAACTCATATCCACTGTGCTGTGTTTCACTCTGAGAAAATGTTAAAGAGCATTGCGTTGGCAGTGAGCTTGATGGCATAGACAGAGGCCAGTGGAATTCTCTTGACTGTGGTTTAATGTACATGGGGAGGTCAGGTGTTCCATTTGGAGAAATGCTTCCCAGGCCGGTGCGGTGGCTCACGCCTGCAGTCCCGGCACTTTGGGAGGCCGAGGCGGTAGCATCACTTAAGGCCACGAGTTCGAGAAATGCCTTTGAAATATATATATACCATCTAGTCGTCTTTTTAAAAATATTTTCTTCAGCTTAAATGTATCACATGAATTGTGGACCTTTAAAATAAATGCATATTGTGCCAGATTGTATACCTTGGAAAAACAGACTAAAATGAAGCATGTCTAAAACATAAATTCCCAAATCTATTAAAAGTGCATTTTTAGTACCTAAGGATGATTGAAATTTAAGCTGCGAAGATGATTATGTTTCTTTATTTTTTGAGGTATATGTCTGTGTGTACAAATATATTTATATACATATCATAAGAGTGTGTGTGTGTGTGTGTGTGTGTGTGTGTTTAGAGAGAGAGAGAGAAAACATAAGCTGCTGATGAAACTTCATGCTGTGGCGTAGGCAGCGGTGCTCAGCAAGCACTTCGTCTGCTTCTCCAAATTTCCCAGTCTTTTTGCAATCGGCAGGGCCTTGTGACTACTGACAGCCAACGAAATAGTAGAAGTGAACCAGGTCACTTCCAGGTTGAAGGCATGCGAAGCTCCTGCAATATTCTCCAGTGTTTTCTTCCCCGGCCTCTCGATCTAGTTATCGCAGCAACACGACCACTCTGCCCTTGCCAGTGTGCCTCCACGCTTGGCTGGGCAGAGGGGAGCTCTCAGCCACCCCGGTGTGACTTTTGTAGGGTGAGCAACAGATACACTTTTACTGTATTAAGCCATTGATATTTGGAGTTTCTTTCTTATTGCTGTACAGATATAAAACCAAAGGCAAATTTAATGGAATTTAATGTAATAAACCATATACTTTAAGACCTAGCTAAGATGCCTAAGACCACATTCGTAGTTCTTTTTGTCAACATTGCTGTCCTTTCACCAGATCCATTTTAACTGAAGTTTGCAAAGCCCCTTTTTCTGGAAATTGAATCATTTCTTTTTTTTTTTTTTGAGACAGAGTCTCACTGTGTTGTCCAGGCTAGAGTGCTGTGGCGTCAGCCTAGCTCACAACAACCTCAAACTCCTGGGCTCAAGTAATCCTCCTGCCTCAGCCTCCTGAGTAGCTGGGACTACAGGCATGCGTCACCATTCCCGGCTCATTTTTTCTACATATTTTTAGTTGTCCAGCTAATTTCTTTCTTTTTTTTTTTGAGACAGAGTCTCACTCTTTTTGCCCGGGGTAGAGTGCCATGGCATCAGCCTAGCTCACAGTAACCTCAAACTCCTGAACTCAAGGGATCCTTCTGCCTCAGCCTCTCGAGTAGCTGGGACTACAGGCATGCGCCACCATGCCCGGCTAATTTTTTCTATGTATTTTTAGTTGTCTAGATAATTTCTTTCTATTTTTGGTAGAGATGGGATCTCGCTCTTGCTCAGGCTGGTCTCGAACTCCTGAGCTCAAACGATCCGCCTGCCTCAGCCTCCCAGAGTGCTAGGATCACAGGCCTGAGCGACCACGCCTGGCCTGGATCATTTCTTTGTTCTCATTCTCTTGGATCTCACTGCCACCATTGTAACCATTGACCATTGGTAATGGTTTGGACCATGACTGCTCATCAGTGACCCTTATCAGTCCCTTTAGACACATTGTATCATCTGCTTTAGGAACTTCGGATACTTCTGGTTCTTTTCACAATCTATAAATACTTTGTTTTCCTTTGTTTTGCTAATTCCATCTGAAAGAAGCTGGATGCATCTCAGTCTTGGACTTTTTGCTTTCTCTAGAATGTCCTTGGTAAGTTCGTTTTTATGTGGTTCTAGTTCCTGCTTTTGTGAGGGTAAGTCTCAAAAGTATGTTTCTTGCTCTAACCTGTCATTTTGTCCTTATTACTCTTCAACTCCTTCTGTGTAGTCTCTTCCTCCATGAGGAGACAGAGAGAAAACTTAGAAAACTCAAATGTACTTATTTGTATATTTGTAATGCAACAGATCATTGAAAAAATCCAATATATACATGAATGAAGGAAAAAAAATCTGCCCCTCTCTGTCACCGCCCCAGGGATAACTGACAGTAATCATTTTGTGCACAGATGACTTTTCGAGGTTCCTTCCAATTTTGGAATTCACAGTGCTGGGGTCAGGGGCAGGAGAAACAGTAGAAACGGATAAAAGGAAGAAAAGCAAATGTCACTGGGGGACGATCTTATCGTTTAGCCAAGGGTTTCTCCACCAGTGCTGCAGGTCAAAAGCACACACTTTTCAGCTGTCACTGCCTGTTGAAAGAGGATTTATTATTGGAGAAATATAAAAATGCTACTGCACCAGAAGAGGACTGCTGTCTACCTTCTTTGCTTGCAGTGGTAATAAATTAGATGGGGAAACAGTAATTTTCTGGGGCTTAACAATAGATGCACTTTGCCAGCTATGGTGTTGTTAAAAAAAGAAATTAGCTTCTTCATGGGTTCACATATATTGTAAAGAAGATAGCACATCCTGAAGGCTTCCTCTAAAAAAAAAATGATCTACGAGAGACTTAAAAGCCAAATTTAAGGGGAAAGGGCCATGGAAACCAACCCTGAGAAATGTATGTCGACTAGCAGTGGGCGACAGGAGGGTGAGGCGGATACCAGCTTCTTGCTGGCATAATTCTATTTCGCTTCGCTCTGACAATAATCTAAATGTGTTCCGGCTAAACTCAACTTCGAGTAGTTGCATAATCTCCCCTGCTATTTCATTCGATTACGATGTCCCTTTTTCCTCTGGCCTAACTCTGGAGTGGCCTTGCTTTGTACCAGAAACGATTCTTGTGCCCCATCCCAGAGAAGTATATTTCTGTAGTGCACGGGTCGTTCTGACTCTGTCCCTCACAGACATGAGTCATGTGAGCATTCATTTGTAAAATTCTATGTTTTTCTCGGGTAAAAAGCAAACACACACAGAATGTCATCACTCATCAACAACTCTTATGTGAGACCAGGCATTTAGAACTGAGGATAGTTTTAAGGCTTTCAAGAAAAAAAGTGAATGAGAAGCTTGTGAATAGGGCCAGGTCTATAGTCTTAGAGGTGAAGGTCTGGGCTAAAGTATAGAACCAGGTACACTCTAGGCCAGCTATTGTCAAACCCTATGGGCTCAGGATCCCTTTATGTTATTAAAATTTATTGAGGACACTCCCCAAGAGCTCTTATGTGGACAGAAGTCCCCAACTTTTTAGCACCAGCGACCGGTTTCATGAGAGACAATTTTTCCATGGGGCACTGGAGGGGGGTGCGTGGGGAGGCGGAGCTCAGGTGGTGATGCCGGTGATGGGGAGCTGATGGGGAGCGGCTGTAAATGCAGATGAAGCTCGTGCTTACCTGCCACTCTCCTCCTGCTGTGAGCCCCACCTTCCCGTTCCCTAAGTGTCATGGAAGACAATTTCACAGACAGGGGCCCAGTCCCTAATACCCCATGGACTGGTACCAGGGGTTGGGGACCTCAGGATTATAGAAT
>CAUYSK010040530.1:0-26812 GCA_963575035.1 Avahi laniger | reverse complement strand
GAGTAATATTCCATTGTAAACATATACCAAATTTTGGTAATCCACTCATCGATTGACGGGCACTTGGGTTGTTTCCACATTCTTGCAATAGTGAATTGTGCTACCATGAACATTCAAGTGCAAATGTCATTATAGTAGAATGTTTTGAGCTCTTTTGGGTAGATGCCTAATAGCGCTATTGCTGGATCGAATGGTATTTCTATTTTTAGCTCTCTGAGGTATCTCCAAAGTCTTTTCCACAGAGGTTGCACTAATCTGCAGTCCCACCAACAGTGTAAGGGGGTTCCTGTCTCTCCACATCCTCGCCAGCATTTCTTGTTTTGTGATTTTTTGATAGAGGCCAATCTCACCGGGGTTAGGTGATACCTCATTGTGATTTCGATTTGCATTTTTCTAATGATTAGAGATGTTGAGCATTTTTTTATATGTTTTCTGGCCATTATTCTGTCTTCTTTTGAAAAGTTTCTGTTCATAATCAAAGTATTTTTTGTAAGATGATCTTCTGGTGTTAGCCCCTTGTTTAAGATCTTTCAAAGGCTTGAGACTATTGCTTTCAGGATAAAGTGAATAGAACCCATGCTTCGTAATGTAACTTTTATGACATTTGCCAACCACATCCTCTTGCGTTCACTCACAATTCATGTTACAGCCACATAAAGCTGACTTTTAGGTACCCAATATATTACTCCATCACTCCATTCACAGTTCTTCCTCCCAAACTCACACCTTGAATGTGTATCCTTCAACACACTGAGTAGTGCACAGGCACAATCCATGTTGAATTCATCTCAGAGCCCCTATTTTCTGGCATGGACCTTGGTGTCCAGGAAACCTGCAATTCATAATTTCCAAATTGCTTTAACTGGACATCAAAAGTTACACATTTCTTCCTCTGCCGAGGTTCCTGACACCACCTCTGAAGTGCTGGAGTGGGGAAAGTTGACTGGAGAGAGGTGGTGGAATGGATTTTGAAGATTCATCCTCTGACACTTATATTAAAAATCTGTCAGTGAGAGGGAATGAGGAACATATTAGTTGCATTTACTCTCCTGTGACTTTAAATGATATCCTTGTCAAGGAAAAGCATGCAGAGAATTACTTAGGATAAAATTATAAAGAAGATCCAACCATTAGCAAAAAGTTAATTTTGCCTTCAAATACTTGGTTAACTTTTGAGTTTGCTTTGATATGCTCATCCCTCTCTGTCTCGCTCACAGTTAAACTTTAAAAGAAACATGAAAAGGTATGAAAACTACAAAGGAAAGGTCTCTACAGCAGAATATGCCGGTCCTTGGGAGCACTCGGGTATGCACACACACACAAATACACACAGACTAAGTAAAACTTCACTGTCAGGTCATGCTGGTTTTCCAGATCTTATAAATCTTACCATCAGCATTCCTACCTAGCACACTCTAGATGCTCGTGGGAATAGAAATCATGTCCCACTTGTGCTTAAAATCCTCTGATAGCTCCCCACCAAATCCTGAGCACGACCGGCCACATGATGCATTGCTGAGGTCAGTCCCGCCCTCCCAGCCACACCAGGCACATGTTCCTGCATCACTTTCCTCTGTCACGGGAAGCTCCTCACCATCCTCCCGAAAGGCCCTGATCTTTCTACCTCCCTCTGCCATTCCCTTTCCCAATGCCTGTCTGAGATGCTTTTTGCTTTCAAAATGCCATTTTAATACCTTCCCGCCCATAAAATCTCACCACGGTAAACAGCTCTTGCTTTTGTGTGGCAAACTCTCCTTTTCCTTCTCATTCCTCGTGAAAGCCATTCTCCATGACTGGGTTGGGACTACACACCCGTGGGTATAGCCCAAGCCCCAAAATCAGAGACCTCAGTCTCCAGACTCCTTTGTTCGGCTTGCTGGTCTTAGGAAGAAATTAGTGAGAGTTATAAAAGACCTTCATCTCACAGAAACCAGAGAATGGAGGGCCGAACGGCAAACGAGGCATTAACAAGCTAAGGTGGCTTTCAAGGTTATTTGTGAGGAAGAACAAGGCAAGTCTACTGCTCCTGGAACCAGAGCTGGAAGTCAGAGAGAAGCTCTCGAGGGTGGTTTGACAGGCAGGTTTGAAGATCTGAAGTAAAGATCTAAAGGTTCTTGTATTTCTTCAGCCTGGGGTTGGACCGAACCCAGAGCCTGGGCCGGAAGTGAGCCTGCCTGAGCCAGCTGAATGACGTTGCGCTCAGGACTGACGGGTTAAAAGGAACGTAGCCAGTCTTCACACAGAGTGACACAGCATGACGTGGTGAAAAGGGGACAGGCTTTAGAGACAGACTGGCTCTAGAACTGTCTAGCTTTGTGACCTTGGATAAGAAATCTGAATTCTCTGAGCCTTCATTTGTTGACCTAGGAGAGCTGCTGTAAGGATCACAAATGTTGTACGCAAAGCACTTAGTCCAATGTCTGAAGCAAAGGAGTCTCCGCAAATCCCAGGTTTCATAATTATAACACTTAAGGAAAGAAGAGTTTTCTCAAAGTATGGTCTGCCTGAGTACCTATTAAAACTACCAACTCCAGGGCCCCATTCTCAACCTACTGAATGAAACATGGGGCCCCTAAAATCCTCACTTTAACGTACTTTCCAGAGAATTCTTAAACACCTGGTATTTAACTGCTTAGGTAATTCTTAAATAAGAATCGTAAATTTGAGACTATCTGAAATAAGATGAAGACCAAAGAATATAAGATTTAACGGTGAAGAATAATGGACAAGACAGAAGTAACATCGAGGCTGACTACTACAGCAACAGTCAAAACCAACAACAACAGGAGCAGTAACAAGCACAACAAGAGCAGCAGCTGCAGAAGTAGCAGGTATAAAGCACCGTCTGCCGGGTCGTTCTAAATGCTTTACATACATCAATCCCTTTAATCCTTCCAATAACTCCATGAATATGTCCTGTCATTATCCCCACATTTTGATGAGGAAAGTGAAGTTCAAAGAGATCAAGAAACACAGCCAAGATCACACAGGGAGGTAATGGGGAAGCTGTGATTCAAACCCAGGCGGGCTATTTGCAGAGAACACACCTTTAGCTTCTGTGCCACGACAGGAAGGGGCACCCAAGCACTGCCACGAGTGCTGCCGTCGGCCCCCCAGTGCTGGCTGAGCATGTCACTACGAACACAAGCATCAGGCATCCCCCACACCTCTGCATTCTCTCACCCACGTAAGCACAATTGCCCTTCTACGTCTGGCCCACTGTGGCAGCTCTCCCTGCCTCCAGGCGAACCTGCTGCCTGCAAGCCCCTCTCATTCAACTGCGTATCCCCGGGGACCGTGGAAGGGCCTGCCACATGGAGAAGCTCCATACATGTGCTGAATAATTGGGCCTTTACAGCAGGCTCAGAACTCCAACTTTTTAGTTCTTCCAACTGCAAATAAGTATAAACTTTTGCAACTACATTCCCACTCATGGAAATATTTTCAAGCTGCCTTGTATAAATGTCATCTAACCTATTAAAACAGCTTCCCAATCCCCTACTCTAGGTTGGGCAAATCTTCAGAGGCTCCGTTTGATGATATATAGCTGTCCCCTTAGTCCCAAAGTCAGGTTCAGTCGGTGTCTACTGCATGCCTGCTATGTGCCAGCACCATGTGGGCAGCTTGAGCAGTGCTCTCCAGAGCGTACCACACGGGAGGTGCTTAATCAGTACAGATGCTCTTCCTCAACTTACCATGGGGTTATATCCAGATAAACCCATCAGAATTGAAAATATCCCAAGTCAACAGTGGACTTTCAACTCACAGTATTTCCAGTGTATGATGGGTTTATTCAGACGTAGCCCAATCCCATCATAAGTTGAGAACCATACTGAATGCTTACCACTTCTGCATCGTTATAAAGTTGAAAAATCATACATTGGGTACCACTGTATTTGATGAACTCTCTGAAGTTCTAATTAGACCCTCATTGAATAGCAGACAAAACTGAGGCGCACATGATTGAAGAACTTACAAGATTTGGATCCGGGGCTTCAAGGTGTAAGTCCAATGCTCTCTACACCATGTAACATGGAGATGGCTTAATAAACAAAGGGTTTAATACAAAAGCACCACAAGCTTTGAGTAAATCTAACTACAGTGATTCACATCGTCTTTCATGCCTACGTAGCATGATAAATTAATTGTAAGCTAACAACACTTTATATTTTTATAGTACTCATCACACCTTGACTGGACTTCCTATGAATTTTAAAAGAAAATTCTTTCAGAAAGATGTCAAGTGATGTATTCAAATTTGCTCTCCAGATATCCTATCTTTACTACCTTACATTTACAAAAGTTTCAAATGTAGGGAAAAGCACATTTAAAATTTGACAAGGAAAACAAAATGACAATTGATATAAAATTTAATCATGATATTAATTCATGGATGATCTCTCAAACGATGATAATGGATCACAGAGGTTTGGGAAGTGATGAATCCGGCCCTCGAGGAAGTCATGGTATAGCGGGTTCTAATAACAAGGGCTCGTTTATAGAGCACACAGCAAGCTCCAGGCATGGGATGTGCTCTCAGCTATTATTACAGCCACTGTCAGTGAGCAGGCTGAGGCCAGAGAGATTAAACAACTTACCGGTGTCACAAAAACATCACAGGACAGAGCATTTGACCACAGAGTCCAAGCTTTACATCATAATGCTATTCTGCCTTTGGATAAGATAAATAAACATATACCACAAAGCTGATGGGAACTCTACTACCAGAAAGGTACAAAGAAAGTATGAAAAAATGGGAATTAAGTCATCCTCAGAAGATTAAGAAAAACCATCACAGTGGGCAGCTTCTGACATGGCCCAGGGGTCCGCATCTAGTAGTCAGCCCTGTGGGGTTCCCTCTCCTCTCACGTGAGCTGGATCTCTCGTGACTCACTTTTGATGAATCAGATGTAGCAGAAGTGAAGCGATGTCACTTCCGGAGTAGGTTACAAACAGCTGGCTCCGTCTTGCTTTCACTCTCGTTTGCGCTCATGATTAATCACTGATGAGGCTCTAGCTGTCCTGTTGTGAAGAGCGCTGCAGGGAAGCTCATGTGGGAAGGAACCCAGGGAGGCCTCTGGCCAACAGCTAGCAAGGAAGCGAATGGTTCTACCTGAGCTCAGACTCATCTCCCGCGGGCAGAGTCCCACCTGAAACGTGCACTGTGCTTCTTCCCACCTGCCGCTGCTTCTGCACGACGGCCAGCTTCAGCAGCACAGAATCCTTAGGCTAGAAGAGCTGGGAATTTAATGCCTGTGGAGTCACCGGCACAGAAGCTGGTGGGAGAAGATGGACAAATGTCTAAGCTTCACCCTTCAGACAGAAAGTTTTAGAAGTCTTTTTGCACACTCCTTAGAAGGCTGTCAGTGAGCCAGCAGCATTGAGCTGCCATTGCCACCAGCAGTATCCTTGATAAGGTGTCTGCATGTGACTCTATTTTCCGTCCCTTGATTCACTTCTCATACTTCCTTACTCCCGTTTCTCACGATCACCTCCCAAATAAACGACCTGCATTCAAAGTCTTATTGTAGGTGCTACTTTTGGAGAAACTGTACTAAGACTGCAAATGATCGAACTGTCCACTATGGCAGGATTTCAAGAAACAAATGGCTTATGTTAAGCCAAGGGTGTAGGGGAGGGGAAGTATGGATTGTTTTCAGGGCGTGGCAAATGTTGTGGTTTTCTTAGGACAGGGTTCCAAACTTGCCCGAAAGACTTGGGTCACTTGGAGATTCTAAGTCCATTTTCCTGGAAAATCTGATTCCTGGGAAGAGACCCAGAAATCTGCATTTACACTCATAACTGTTCCAACTTTTTTTTTAGCAGTCAAATTTTGGCAATAGTGGGTACGTAAAGGGTGGGCCTGTTGGGGGCAAACAGGGTAGGAATAGAACAAATTTGGTCAAAGTCCTGCTGATAATAAACCTCAAAATTGTTCTTAAAAGACTGAAATGTCTTCAGAAAGCAACAGGGAGACACTGAACATTTTCAAGCAGAGAACTACAACTGAAGCATTATGAAATTATTTGGGAGCAGAAAAACAAATGGATTTCCTAAGACAAGAGTTCAGGTGAGATACAGTATTAGGAACATGGAGGCCAATATAAAGGTTATTGCAAGTATTCAGATGATATGCAATAGGGCTTCAGCTGAAATAACTGATTTTTAAAAGAGGGGAGAAATAGCTTTTTGTGAAATAAACCTGAAATTTGGATTAAATAGGCTCATACATTTCTCTCTGTGTGTGGCCTGCAGATTGCATTTGTTGGGCCTCTGTGCATTTCTTTATCATTCTTGGCATGCAGTATTAATCTCTTTCTGGTAATTAATTACCATTACATTACTCTCAAACTTACAGGATTTTCTCAGGGGAAAACTCTGCTGCACACTTAAGAAATAGATGGTTATTTATGTAGCTGGACCTCTTGGAAACATTTACATTTTTCCTTTGTGACGATTAAAGCCTAATGCAAATAGAATTTTTAACTTAGGTTCCAAACATATTTCTGTGTGTATAATTGGAAGTTTGACACTTACCTGAATGCTAGTTTAGAAATGAAGCAGATTTTTTTAATTAAATCAAATCGGAAATTCATTATCACCTTAAAACAAAATGGTATAACGAAAAGAAGAAAAGGGAAAAAGACCAACATAGTTTCTTTATTTGGGTTGCATTTTGCATGCATATTTGTTTATCTTTTGGACAGAAGGATTAAGCAATATCTACCGCAAGAAAGAATCCCACATTCTTAGGATGGAAAAATTTTATTACTGTTATTATTTTAACAACAAATGCATATTCTCTCTCTCCCCCTTTTCCCTGTTCCTTTCCTCCCCCTCTCACTCGCTTTCATTTTATGACAGCACCTGTAAGAACAGGGCACGTGGACATCCCGTTAGCCTCGAATGAGAGGAAGCCTCTCCTTGTAACACACAGGTCCCATGCACGATGCAGGAACGTGATCTACGGAGTATAAAGTCAATCCAATTAGTTTTCATCCCAGCTGTGATTTTATATGCTGTGTGCCCATGGACAATCTTAATTAGTTACAACCTTATGGGATATTTATAAAGACTAAAATAAACAACACAGATGAGACTCATGAAAGGAAGCCTGGCACCTGATAAGAGCCCATATAACTAGTAATCTGTCTTCATTTTTTTTTGATAAGGGGTCTTGCTATATTGCCCAGGCTGGAATATAGGAGCACAATTATAGGTCACTGCAGCCTTGAACTACTGGCCTCAAACAATCCTCATGTCTCAGCCTCCCAAGTTGCTGGAATTACAGGTGTGTGTCTTATACGTCACACCCATGCCACAGCGGAGTTTTACTACCATCTCTGAGGCATGCAGTGGTAGAGGAGATATTGAGGCACGTGGCTCTTCTACAGATCTCTTATGGCTGCCTTGTTCATAGACTCTACCACCCCATGAATAATATCAAACTTCCAACTGTCAAGCACTCATTGTATATCTGAAGAAATGGAACTGAGTATATTTACTATATAATAAAGGAATTTAGATTTTACATGAATTCCTAAACTTTTATTAGCACTGAAGTAGGCTTCCTTTTTTCTTGGTTGATTCAGGGAATACTCTTTCCTCTATGATCGATTACTTCATGTATCTGCTGTTATGAATGGCTGGGAGGCTACTGAAATTAAGCAGCATTTTATTTGTCCTTTCAAAGTGTTTGGGGACACCAAAGATATTGCTATTCTTGTAGTCTAATTTGGTTATCTTTAAGACAAGGCTCAGAAGAAGGCCTTCAAAACTAGATCAGGAGGATTTGCTGCTTTTGTTGCCCAACTGTGAATGTGCACAATTCTCAGGAACCCGCGGCTAGGAGGCTGGCTAGTCAATTCATGAACGCACTGTTATTAAATATTTAGTGGAATTAAGAAACCAAGCTTAATGGAAACCAGCAGATATTCCAAAAAAGAAAAGTCAGAGAATTAGAGAAAAAAAGAAAGGGCTGGGGAGAGAGATGATGGTGCTCAAAAGGAGAAAGGTCAGCAGAATAATTAGTTTTGGACACAGCGTACCAAGTTTAGCTAATGGCAAGAGAAAGCATTAAGCTGGTGAATTCAGGCAAACATATATTTAGGGAAATAGCCAAGAAACCATAGATAAGAATTCATGGTATTTATATTCTTGCAGCCACAGGAGTTGGATGAACCAAGAACACAGTTGGAATTCAGTCAAACGAAGTGAGGAATATAGCAAAAACCAAAGGCACCTGCACCACGCCGGTGGCCTCAGCAGCCAGACTCTCCCTTCATACAAATAACATAGTAATAGGGAAAGGCATATGCAATATTCACAGAAAGAATAGCATGTGACGCAACCAGTGCCTTCTGGGGAATTGCCCAGAGAGGAATTTGGAAGGTGTATCTGCACCATGCAGAGAATGAAATCACCAGGAGTGGGCAGGGAGCCTTGGGTTGGAAACACAAGTGATTGTACTAATCCTAAAAACTTAAGAATTTTTATGTTCTGAATGCACATCAATGCAGTTGTCAGTATGCATAAAATAAGCATTGGAATATTAGTAGCTATTGCTTTAAGGAAACAAAATATCAGATCTGGGAAATGCCAGGGCTCATTTCACTAGGTTGAAAATTTTGCGTGAATAGCTAGAAATTTTGCCAATCTCTGGTATGAATATCCTCCCTGGCCCATGCCCATCAGGGACGGGGACTGATGGACAGGGAGCATTAATGCGACAGTGAAGGGAGACAGGATATAGGTTTGCTTTCTCTTCCCACACCCTGTTTGGAAAATAATATGTAGTTTTCTAAGAAAGTGAAGCCACAATGAGTGTGGTCACAAATATAGGCTAGGCGTGAAGGTTGAGAGAAAGAGAACCCAGTGCCTGTCCTTGTACATCTGGGAGTGCGCTGGGGAAGAGAAGAAGCCAGAATGAAAAATGTACCCATGTTTTTAGCCAGGATATAAGATCCTGATTCAGATTTTACCTATGATTGCTAATCCTGAAAGATTTAGGTATAAAATATTCCAACACTCACATTCCATGAAAGGAACTAATCTGTTGACACATGTAACGATGAGAGTGTTGCTTCGGGAAAACAAGACAAGACAAAAAACCAAAGGCAAAAAGAGGAAGTAGAAACAGAGAAGATCATTTATCTGGGGCAACTTCTCAATCTCTATGAGAATGTAAACGAATCCCATATGCTCGTTACCCATAACTTTCCTAAAGTTACCTTCTTTTGAAGACTTTCCAAAAGCATGTATCTTCTACCTTTTATTTTATAAGGGAAGAAAAATAGCAGGTCCCTAGGTACAGAAATTTAAAGAGAGCCTGATGAAGGAATGCACACAAGTATGGCATCCATCACAAGGAAAGAGCAAAAGGACATTTTAAATGACTTTAAAAAAAAAAAAATTACAGAACCCACAATCATGATAAACCACATTCCAGTTCCAAGGAATGAATTGAATCTAAAGAAATCAAAGTTTTTTGTTTTTCTTTTTAGACTCATAGCTATATTGACTTCTATATACCTTTATGAGAGAGATGCTAATACAAAGAAGAAACTGGGCTGCGATAACACAAAGGTATGGCTTTCTCTTATAACCATGTAAGCACAAAGATTTCTTATTAGCTCAAATATATAAAGCATATATTGGTATACATGATCTTTGCTGTCTTTAGGAAATAAAGAGAAAGAATATCAGCATTGTTGAAAGAAAAACGCCATAGTGTGTTTCCAGGTCAAAGTGACAATCTGAGCTTGCTCATTTATCCACACTCCTTACTCAAATTCCCATTCGAATGACCCAAAGCATAGAAGAATAGAAGGGAAACTGTTTCATACCAAAAGCCATAAAAGAACTGACCAAGTGTTTGCAATTTTAAGAACATCTAGCACCACAAATTAAAGTTAGTATGTTGATTACAGGAGGGATACACAAACTATGCGTAACCTCACATGTAAAGGACAAGTCCCCGAAGTGGAAGAGTCTACAAGAAAAATTCATGTAAAGATACCACTGAGAAAAGCCAGTGCTGAAGACTAAGGCAAACCAAGTAATGCTGTTTGGGGAAGGTGTTAGGGTACATTTTAATCTTACTAGTGCAAAAAGAGAAGGACATGGGTATTTGCTCATACTTCCAGGTCATGTTTTGCATAGATGGCAAGATATGTAAAGGAAAGAATAGGAAATATTTGAACAGAGAAACATACAAACATACACAAATGCAAGGATAAAAATGCTAAAGTAAGCTCAAATACCTCATACTGTAAAACATGAAAATTGATTAAACCACCTTATTGAAAGACAAAATATCCTCCGTTATAATTTTTTTAGTGATTTCTATTTATTCCACCTGCCTTTGTTTTTAGTGTTTGCATTTTTAATTATTATGGGTACACAATAGTTGTATATATTTGTAGGGTTTTTTTAAAAAGTTTAAATGTTGACTACCAGAAACATACTTAAAGTAAAATTGTAGAGGTGGAAAATAAAATAGCAATCATTTATGGAACACTTAATACTTGGCAGTCACTATTCTAAGTATTGTGTAGATTTTTATTTTATTTTATATTAATAACAACCACACAAGGAAGGTACCATTTTTATAACTCTTTTATAGCTTAGAAAACAGAATCGCAAGTCAAATAACTTTCTCAAAGCTACACAGTTTTTACTCAGTGGTAGATCCATGACATTCCTGCCTCAGGGACCAAAAAACCAAACATAGCAAACAAATTTAAAAAAAAAAAAAAGCATGCAATACTAATATCAATGCTATCATTTCTCCATTAGTTTGGTGCTGAAATACTGGAAGAAATCATACACACATTCCCATAAAACAAAGCGAAATTTAAAAATTAAAAAGCTCATGGAAAGGTAAAAAAGAAAAATCATTATAATAAAAAATTCAAAAGAATTAAGATTCTTCATTAAAATACATGGAATACAAGGTAATTCAATCATCTAAATGAACAGTAACTATATTATTTTATATTAATGAAAGGACATATACGCAAACATCTTGAGTTTTTACGTAAGGAATAAGTCCACTCTTCCTAGAGAGAACAGGGACCACCTGTGCTTTGCTCATAAACAAATGAAAGAATACATGGATGGATGAACACCTCTCACTTTCTGACAGTCCACATTGATTAAAAATTTTTTTCAAAATTAAAAATATTTTCAAAATGTAATACCAATTTTGTTAAGGAAAAAACCCTCAATTAAATTCAAAAGATAGAAATTTCCTGACCATAATGTAACAAATAATTTTAACTAGAAATAAGGAGCAAAATAATCAAGTTTCACTTTTTAAATGCAACAAAACACTTCTCTAAATGACAGGGCAGAGATGCAAGAACATCCATAAGAATACAATGATGGTAAGAAAAACTAGGGAGTATGTACAAAAAGCCTTTAAAAATATACAGCCAACAATTATACTGTTGGGATGCTATCCAAAAGAAATAATCATGGTTGTATATGATTATAATGGAGTCTGAGAATACTAGGATCTACAACAACAAAGGACTAATTATGCTGCGTTCATATAGACCATCATTTTAAAATAGAGTAATAGTCTATATCTCATGCAATTAAAAAGGTTAACGAAAGTATGTATAATATCATATGAAGTAGGTAAGAAAGATTTGTGTGTGTATGTGTATACACAGAGATAAATGCAATAAAAGACTGATAGGTAATGATAGATAACATGAACATATGGATGAGTCTGTATTTTCACCCATGTTTTTATGTGCATGCATCTCTATGTATATGGATTACATAATTGAAAAAATTATTAAATCTACCGATTTTTTTCATAATTTCCTTGGGTGTGTATAATGTTTTCCTAACATCTTTATTGTTTCTCAGTAAAGTCTTCAAAATTATTACCGTAAGAAAAAGCCAACCTTGCCATTCAATTAAAGATAATCTCTTCCTCCTCTAAAAAAGAGCCCACACTTACTGGATGGTAATTGTCAAAGAATATAAAAATTTTCAGTTAAGTTATGTATATAAAAAGGCTTCTAACCATGTGTTATTGACATAAAATTGATAGTCATGCCTCCATTATGCCTCTATGAGACTCATTTTTTTTTAAAGACCATGTGTGACACATATACCCATTTTTATATCTTAACATTTTTTTAAGGAAAAAAATGTAGTATGTGTAGTATGTTTTCAGCCTAATTTAAAAGTTACTTACTGTGCTGTAATTGTGAAGTCTTTTTTTTTTTCCAAAGGAAACTATCTCTTACTACCTTTAATTTTAAAATAGCCTGGTGACAGTAGAAGTAATTGTTACTCTTCCAATGCTAGAGTCTCGGATGGCATGATAAAAAAAAATTAACAATCACAGGCAATTTAGCACACATTATATTTATAAAAAATTATAATGATTAGATTCAACATTTGGATATATTTGTCAAAAATGTATTAATGCACATTAATTTTGTGCAATTTTAATTGCATGCTGCATTCTTTCTGAACATAATTACTAAGGTATTTTCTTTGGTTCTATAAATTACCATATGAATACAATGACAACAATTTAAAATATCATTAAAAAGGTATAAATGAAGATACACACAATCCAAAAAAAGAAAGCCTCTTAAGGGCTTTGTAAAGATGATTGCATTTCCTATGCAGGGTGAATGGTGACCAGGGTTTCCAAGCATGAAGACAGAGCTGAAGACAAAGAGGTGACACACAGATCCCCGGGCAGGGACAGGAGAGTGAAAAATATATTTGATAATGTACTACTAAAAGGACAAGGGAAAAAAAAGCCCAAATTCAAGGTAGTCAATGGAATCATTACTCAATTTCAATGATTCTCAAACTTTTGTGTGCATCAGAATCACCCAGAAGACTTGTCAAAGCAAAGATTGCTTGGCCCCCGTATCCAGTGTACCAGGTTCAGAAGGTCTGGGACAAAAGCTTGGTCCTTTACATTTCGATTAATAAAGTTCCCAGGTGCTGTTCATGCTGCTGGTCTGGGGGCCACAGCTGGAGAACCACTGGTCTAGTGGCTTAGTGAGAGCTGAGGACCAGCTGAACTGGAGTGGTTTGTTAGGATCATGTTGAACCAGAAATGACCAAAAATCTAACAACAGCTCAGTCAGAGGGAGTTTATTTTTCTTCCTTAAAAATTCTAGACAGACTAGAGGACAAATGCGTAGATCTTGAAAATTGATCTACATTTGTATATAACATTATTTTAAAGTAGAGTAATAGTCTATATCTTATACAACAAAAAAGGTTAAAGGAAGCATGTCTAATATCATATGAAATAGCTAAGAAAGATGTATATATATGAATGCAATAAAAGACAAGTGAATTAATAGATAATATAAACACATGGGAGAGTTTGCAATGCTTTCATGTGCATGAATCTCTACGTATATGGATTGCATAGTGGAAAAATGCATTAAATATACCTATTCTTTTCATAATTCCTTGTGTGTATGTCATGGATGGGTCCACATCCTTCTGACCTCAGCTTAAGTGTGTTTCCTCCAGGAAGCCTTCTTTGACCTACAACTCTCACATCAAATTAAAGGTTCTTTTTGTTTTACCTCATGGTAACTGGAATAATTAATTACCAGGTAATTCACTGAGGAACAGCATTCAGAACATCTAGGGCTCCCACCCATAGAAAGAAGCGTTATTGCCCAGCTTTGGGCCTTAGGTGGAACTGCTTTCCAAATGGTGACCTGACTGAAGAGGTCTCCTGTGATGCATTTGAAGCCCAGGAGAGAGGCGTTTTGTAGGCTCAGGTGCTGGGGACGGATGGAGGACAAGACCTAAGAAGGAAGTTCTGCCTGTGAGTAACAGTCACTCATTTATCTCAGGAGAAACATTTCATGCATTAAGAATAGACTACTGTCAAAAGGGAGAGTGATCCAAACATTTTTTAAAAAGATTTTTGAAATTAAAAATATGATGCAAAAATAAACAGTTCTATGTAGAGACTAAGAAATAAAAGAGATAGACTTCAGAGCCACATTAATGAGCTAGAAAGAACTAGATGAAATTGAACAAGTTTTTTACATGAGAGCACTAAGGAAGGAAAAAAAATCAAAATAAAAGAGAAAAGTTTAAAACATGAAAACAAAGATCCAAGAGGCCCAGAACTCTGCTTACAAGAGTTGGAAAAAGTATAGAACAGAAATAACAAGGGATGGAACATATTCAAAAAATAACAGAGTCAAGTGTCCCTAGATGAAGACAAGTACAGTATAAAGCCTCAGACAGAAAGGACATTTTTGAGTGCCAAAAAGAAATGTAAGACACTCAGAATGATAATGATGAAGAAGATTTTTAAATATTTACAGGAAAGAGATAACAAAATAAAATCACAAAGAGAGGTCATCGTACCTACAAAGGAACAAAATGAGGCTGAGTCCAATGCCTCCATAGTTCCGAGGGGAAAAGATGTTGAACTCAGAATTGTATGATCAAATTGATAATGGAATTTTATAACCAATTAAATTACAAATCAAGGATTCAAAAGTTATACATTTTAGGTGAAAGTTAGAAGGGGAGGTGCTAACTACAGAATTTTTCAAACGTTTTTCTCTGGAAGAAACATAGGAAAGGATGATGGGGTGAAAACAAGCTCATGTTCGGTTGAATAAGAGATTTGTCGGGGAGGGAAATTGAAGACAGAAGGTATAGCACGGTTCAGTGGAAAACTTAATCTAGCTATAGACTTTGAGAAACGGGATTCAGATCTTGACTCCCCCCATTTATTAGCTAAGTGACCTTAGGGAAGATACATTTTGAATCTCAGTTTACTAATCTGTAAAACAGAACTAATAATATATGACATTTAAGGTTGCTGAGAGAAAAGGAAGTCATGTCTAGGAAGATTCTAGTAACCCACAGCCCCAAACACCCAAATCATACTGGATATTTTTATGATTCTCAAAATTAATGCAGAACTTATTACCACATTATGTCACTTTTGCCCAATGAGCACATTTCTTCCCAAATCGCAGACTTTCCTATTTAGACGCAGCAGCTAATAGAGTCCACACCTGACCTGGAATAATCATGGCCACTTATTCACTATGAGGCTGCCATCGTGTATGTCACCAAATACTAATGAGAAGAGAGTCAGTCTTGTGGCTATCTCAGAGAACCCTTGAGATGGAAAATCAATCTGGGAGCAGGCATTGGAGGGAAGGGATCTCGCGGCAGCATGTGGTGCCGACTGCGCCGTGAAAACTCCGTACGTTTCACTTATCAGAGATGACGAATGAGCCCAGGATGAAATATGTCTGTCAGACTTCCAGCAGCTCGACGCTGAGCACCCAACTCTGAAATGCGATAATTATCCATCAACATTGAGCACAATCTGGAGTCCCAGAAACAGATTGTCATTTGCAGATTACAGTCGACATAAGAAATTCATGGGTGTGACTTGTTTGTGCATATACACAACATACGGATGTCCTTTTCTGAAAAGACACATGCAGGTGCTTAAAATTCAGAAATATAATACAACTAAGAGGGTTTTCAGGCAGTTAGAAGGAAAACTCTGTACCCCCTGCCCTTTCTTTCTCTCTCTCTCTCTCTCAAAAAAGAAAAGAAAGCTACTTCTTTAAAGAGCATCTTTTCTTAGTTTGTATTAATTTATGGGGTACAAGTATAATTTTGTTACTTGGGTAAGTTGGATAATGATGATGTTAATAAAAACAATAACAACAGAAATGCATGGAACATTCACGGTATGCCAAATGCTCTATCAATTTATTTTTTTTCACATTTAATTTTTCCAATAAATCTATGAGGTAGGAATTTTTATATCTATTTGGTGGATGGGCAAACCAACCAAGGCTTGGAAAGATTGAGAACCCTGGCCACAGAAGGTAGACTGAGGACTGGATTTTCTTGATTCAGAGCCTATGGTTTTAATCACTGCATAATATGGCTTCATTAGGGTATCTTCTAAAACAAAAAGCCATTTTTCCATGGTAATTACCAAACACAAAATACAGAGCATAGCAAGTTACCTGCCCTATAAACACCTTATATTTAGTAGTATAATCTGAAACAATCTAAATTTGTTTTATCTTTGAAATTTTCTCTATCTTTAATATGTTATTATATGCCATTAAATGGTTGCCAAGTTGGTAAGTAATATATGCAGGTCTAATAACAGCTTGAAATAAAAATGTCCCTTGGAGACAACTAGCCCTCAGATGGGACTTCATTTGGAAACACATTGGGAGTTAACATGAAAGGTACCGAAATTCTGCATGGAGTTTAGTTGTTCCTGGATTTACGGTGGAATGTGGGGCCTTTTCAGCTGACTGCTGTATCTGGCATTTGCATTGCAGTATTTCTAACCAAAAAAATACACAGCGCTGTTGTTCCGACTTTATTTGATCCACACTGGGATAATCTAGGATGCTTAAAAAATACTAATATCTGGGCCTCACCCCCCAAATATTCTGATTTGATTGGTCTGAGGTGGGTTCCAGACACTAGCTTATTTTGGAAGCTCCCCCAAGAAACTCTAACGTGCATCCTAGACTGATACCTACGAATATTAAATGAAATGAAAGAAAAGAGGATAAAATTTAGATAATGGGTAAAATAAGAGAAAATATTCTTGCTGCTAGCTCTCTGTTGGTGTTAGGATAATACTTTTGAAATGTTACTTTCCCCTAGTATTTCTGTTTTCTCCTCTGCCCACTACTTCTATGCATTACTATTCACTGTGTGTGAAAATTGGAGGCTGAATAGTGTGAGTGTAGTTCCCAGAGAAAGGAGCAGTGTATGATATTTGTAGACTGTCCAACTCCCGAAAGATCTGAAGTATCCAAGAGCAGAAGGCCCCAGGCCTCATTTCCTGGATAAGGTCCCACAGAGGCAGGATGACTCCCAGGAGAAATAACAACAATAACCCTAGCGGCAGTACGTATCTTGCTGCAGGCTGAATGTTTATGTCTCCCCAAAATTGACATGCTGAGACCCTAACCCCCAATATGATGACGTTAGGAGGCAGGACCTTTGGGAGGTGATTAGGTCATGGGGGCAGAGCCCTCATGAATGGGATTAGTGCCCTTGCAAAAGAGACCTAGAAAACTCCCTCACCCCTTCCACCATGTGAGGGAGGACACAGTGAGAAGCAGAAAGCAGATCCTCAGTGAACATTAAATCTGCCAGCCTTTGATCTTGGATTTCCCACTCTCCAGAACTGTGAGAAATAAATGCTTATTAACTACCTCTCCAGCCCAGCTCCAGTGGTTTTACCCATAAACAGTAAACGTGTGTGTCTTTCTGTAAACTGTCCTTGCCTTCTGAAGCCACTTGTCCCACGGAAGCAGGAAACCGGAAGTATTTTATGTCTTTCCAGGCACAGCCTTTAAACGATGACTGACTGGTGCAAGAGTACAGAAGCCCAGCACCCTCCTCCAAGGCTGGGATGACTCGGGGGCATAACTCACGTGCCCTGGAGTCCCCTGCACTATCAGGCTGAGGCGACCCCTGTGGGATTTAGATCTCCTCCTTTTGCTCTTCCGCTGTCCTCACTTCCTTACCGCTTTCTCCTGGGAGCACCTGTTCTAAGTGATTTTCTCAGGGACTCTCATCTCAGGATCCGCTTCCGGGGAACTTGACCTAAGAGAAAACCACAATCTGTCTCATGCAAACCCTTTCCTTCAGTTATACCTATTTCTGTCCATATTCCCAGCTCCTTAGCTCAGGATTATCAAAACCCTTTAAACCTGGTCTGTATCCATCACTCAGGTTTCTTCCCTCATCAATCCTGCATCGCCCTTGTGGCTCCACCAATGCCAGACTACAGTTGATGAGGACCCAGAGTATTTTAGAAGTCCATGTTGCCCTCTTGCTGATTACTTTGCATGGAATGCTCATCCCTCTCTTTTTTCTCCTGGAAAACTCCTGTTTGAACTGTGAAACACAACCTTCTCAAGAAACCTTCCTTGGGTTCGCTAAATCATCAACCTCCCCCTCCAAAAGAAAATCCTTCAGTTTTACAAAAATCTAATCCTGCCACCTATATGCTTTCTCTTCACTTTGTCCACACACAGTTCTACTCTTATATCTCGCATAATTGACTAATTTGTTTGCATGCCTTTGCTATGGGATAGGAAATTCTCTCCTGACTAAGAGTGTTCTGGCCTCATGTGGTCCTCAGCGCATAGCAAGTAATCGGTAACATGGGCAACAGATTATATGGTTTTGCTCTTCAAGAATGTTTCCATCATCTTTCAAGCTGACCAAATCTTAATAATTACCCATCAATGTATTTCTCTGATATTAATATCTGTTCCTAAACATTCAAATTTATGCAGGTTTTTCTATTCTCTATAAACCTTAAAATTCTGAAATTTTTGTAATCTGTGACTCTCATTTTGCCATTTCCACATATGCTTTTCCATTTCATCCCACAGAAGTTTTGTGCACTTTGTTTGTGTCTATGTTAGCCCCTCCTCAAAGGGATCAAGGACTATATCACGTTCATCTTCTTTGTCACCTCTAACTGTACTTGACAAGTACATGTCAAATGAAAGAGTGAATGAATGAATAAAAGAAATGAATAAATGCAATCGATGCTTGTTTTCCTGATAATGTCAAAATTCTTGGAATACAGACTTATGACTTAAATCCCTTTTGTACCCAATAAGGAATACTGCCTTAGAGATGCTCAATAAATATTTGTTGAATTGAATTATTAAGTGTTTTAACAGTCCATTTCCATGAGTTAATTCCATACTACTTTATTTTATAGGAAGTGGAATGTAAGTTATGAGGACCTGTCCAGAATTTCAAAAAGCTTCAGTGAAAAGCTGAAGATTAGAGATCACGGCTTTTGATTCATGACCAAGAATTTACTCCAGAAAGTTGCCCAGCCTTTTTAAATTATATACAGTCATCTCCCTATTATACTGCATAATATTAACCCAATGTATTATTCATGAGAAACTTGATTTACCGTCCTTCATTGATTCCCAGCTGGTTATCACATTGCCGACATCAAGACTAGCCCTGAAGAGCTTGCATACAGAAGGGATATAAGGGTGTGTGAGCTTATGTCCTCAAAAAGAAAAACATATTAAACACCTATTATGTGCCAGGCATTGTACTAGGTGGTTTATTTACATATGCTTATTTCATTTTCAACAAGTCTTTAAGAAAAAATTCTATTATTATAATTAAGGTCATTATACAACTAGATCCATTAAAAATAAGACAGTGTTGATCTTGTCCACCACTCTATTCCTAGTGCCTGGAATACTGCATGTTAGATAGTAAGTGCTCAATAAATACGCACTGAATGAAATTGCCTGACATTATGAAGTTAGTGATGTAGAAGCTCGGATGTAAACAGAGATTCCTTTCCTTTCTCCATCATGTATCTTCTACAGTTTTGAACCTTGAGTTATGGTGATCCTTGGATCAGCACCGTCAGGGTATTCTGGGAGGTCATTAGAAATAGAGAACTGTGGGCCTGCCCTCTGATTCTGAATTAGAATCTTCATTTAGCAAGAATCCCAGGTGATTTTTGTGCACACTGAAGTCTGAGAAGCACGATTCTGGTACATGTTTTACAATACATATCCAAATTCTTCAATAACTATTCTATTATTGGCATTTTTCTGTCATTCAATAGAAGTAAAAAATCTAGAATCAATTTCTGATAACCAGAAAGGTATATGATCAATATAATGCTCAGTTATGGGGCGCCCCCACTGTGTCAGACACCAATATCAGGAGCCAGAGATACAAATACCAGTAAGGACAGTTTCAGTTTCTGCCTTTAGGGACCCCAGAGGTCAGTGCAAGGATTTGTAAGGATTCATAATCTGGACCCATGGAATGACTCACCATACCACCTGCGACATGCCCTCTCATCACATATTAATACATCGCATTTTGCACTGTGTATCGGGGGCTGTGTGAACAAACGCACATTTTTCAGGTGCAAAAACCCATAACTTTTGCCAAATTTACAGGAATAATTAAAACACACTTCTTTAGTATAAGAAATAAAATTTAGAAATAGGCCCCTATTGTGGATATAGATAAAAATCACTTAAAACTTTTACTTGATTTGAATATGTATACATACACACTTAATATATATACGCACAATGCATGTATTACATACACCTTTAAGTTTATATATATATTTATATACAAAAATTTAGAATGGTAATAATTCCAGATTGCCATGGTAATTAAGTAAGTTAATAAAAGGGCTTAAAATAGTGCCTGGTACATAGTAGACTCTCCGTAAGTATTAGCTATTATTGCTATTGTGTTATTATTCATAAGGGCTAATGGCTAAATTGAAACAAAACATAGGTAAATGTTCAGAGATATAAAGTAATACATACTTATATATGAACATTTACCTATATTACATATGTACATACATATATATACATTACATATATGAGGTCTGTCCAGAAAGTATCCAGCCATGTAATGTTCTTGTTATATTAACAATGGCTGGATATTTTCTGGACAAACCTCATACATGTGTATAGGTATGCATATACACATACACACACACACAAACTCTTATAGACATAGGCCTAGGGAAAGAATTTATGAAGAAAATCCCAAAGGCAATCACAGCAACAACAAAAATAAACAAATGGAACTTGATCAAAGTTAAAAGTTTCTGGACAGCCAAGGAAACTATCATGAGAGCAAATAGACAACCTACAGAATGGGAGAAAATATTTGCTTTCTGCACATTCAATAAACGACTGGTAACTAGAATCTATATATTAATAGAACTCAGGAAAATCAATTAGAAAAAATTAAACAATCCCTTTAAAAATTGGGAAAATGACATGAACAGAAACTTTTCAAAGGAAGACAGACTAATGGACAAAAAGCATATGAAAAAAGCCTCAGCATCTCTAATCATCAGGGAAATGCAAATCAAAAGCACAATGAGATATCATTTAACTCCAGTGAGAATGGCTTTTATCAAAAAGTCCCAAAACAACAAATGTTGGCATGGATGCAGAGAGATAGGAACATTCATACGTTGCTGGTGGGACTGCAAACTAATATAACCTCTATGAAAAGTAATATGGAGATACCTCAAAGAGCTAAAAGTAGAACTACCATTTGATCTAGCAATCCCATTGCTGAACCTCTACACAAAGGAAAAAAAGACATTCTATAAAAAAAAAAAAAAGTCTGCACTCAAATGTTTATAGCAGTACAATTCACAATTGCAAAGATGTGGAAACAACTCAAGTACCCATCAGTACATAAATGGATTAATAAAATGTTGTATATGTACACCATGGAGTACTACTCAGCCACAAAAAACCATGGTGAGCTAGCACCTTTTGTATTATCCAGGATGGAGGTGGAGCCCATTCTACTAAGTGAAGTATCACAAGAATGGAAAAGCAAGCACCACATGTACTCACCATCAAATTGGCACTAATTGATCAACACTTATGTGCACATAGGGTAGTAACATTCATCAGGTGTCGGGCAGGTGGGAGCGGGTGGGAGGGTAAATTCACACCTAATGGATATGGTGCACACTGTCCGGAGGATGGACACGCTTGTAGCTCTGACTCATGTGGGGCAAAGGCAATATAAGTAACCTAAACATTTGTAATCCTGTAATAATCTGAAATAAAAAAAACATCGAAAATAAATAAATACATATATACATAAATAAACCATATGCCTGTAAATTACTGGAGGGGCTGGTTAGAAATTAAAATGCCTGAAACCCTTCCAAACCCATCAAAAAAGGATCTTCAGGGTTAGGGTCCATGTAACCACGATTTTTAACAAGCTCAGGGAATATGTATCTTGTAAATAAGCTCCTCAGGTGATTGTAACATTCAGCTAAATTTGAGAATAAATGCTCTATATATACCCTTCTCAAACTTTAACTTGCCTGCAAAGTACCTGTTATTAAAATACAGCTTCTGGTTTAGCAAATTTGGGCTCAGGCCTGAGATTATGCATATCTAACAAGCTGATGCTTCTGGTCTATGCAGCAGACTTTACGTAGTGGGGCTCTGCATTACTTGCTTTAACATTATTTTCAGTAGATGGTTTGGCCCCAATTTTAGTGCTCTGTGCTAGCGTGAGGACAAATCCATTTTTAGGATAGAAGCATCCTGAGCTCTGAGGAGCAGTTGGAGATGTTTTGCTCTGGTGGGCGTTTTATATGAACCAAATGAAAAGAGATTCTGCATTCCAGGCAGGAGGACTGCTCCATGTCTTTACTACCTAGCTTCCCTTTGTAGCTTGCCAGCAGGGTCACTTGCTAAAACACAAAATGATAATCTCAATGTTAACAAGTTGTCATTAAAGAATGATGGCCATTATCAAAGTACAAGGAATCCCGGACATCCTATAAAGAGGTGATGGAAGACATGATATTTTATTTATCCCAAGACTCCACTAACAATTCTTGTTTAAGGCAGCTGAGATTCTAGCACCTTATCTGAAATGCTTTGCCACTGACCGGTGTAGTAATTAGTTAAACCTAAAAATTGTGAGGATGTATTGGCAAGAGTAGAATGGAGTGTGAAATAAAGAAACACCTTTTGAAAGGAATCATGCAAAATTTCTTTTACCAACTACACACAGAGTTCTGAAATCACATTACTGGAGGCGTGTCAACGTAAGAAGCTATCTGCTCATTGCGCAGGGGTTAAGAGAAGCAGATAAAGGAAAGTTTCCAAAATGTGCTGTTAGCAGTTCCAGTAACTACATGATAACAATTATTAAAACAACAGAAATACCAACAATCACCATCATCATCACTATACCATAAAAGTTGTAAGTGATAAAAACTCAACTCAAACTGGCTTAAGGAAAAAAAGAGAATAATATATTGTCTTATATCATTTTAAAATGCCAAGTGGATTGAGGAATTTTAATGAGTAAAAAGATGTTTTGCTTTCTCTTCCCCCCCAGTTGTTCCTGTATTTCTTTGTCCTTCTTCCTGGTACTGAGGTAGGTCGTAGGCAGACCCGATCCACATGGAAGCTTATAGGAGCTCCGTAAGTTTGGTATCAGAACTCCCAGGAATTCCCAATAGTTATAGCAAAAGCCCTGGGCATTAGGTTTCATTCGACCACCATGAATTATATGTGCATCTTTGAACCAATCAATATGACCAGGGGACGGAATGTGCTTATGGGCCTTGGGTCACATGACCAACTCGTGACTATAGTATGTGGGGTGTTACGAGTCAGCTAAATAATGTAGAAAGAAGGAACTGTTACCAGAAGAGGGAATAATTATTGCAATGGACTACCATCCCATTTGATCCTCACAACACTAGGAGCTATAAATATGAGCATCACTATAGATACAGATATAACATGGATAAGCTATAGGTATGTTACAGATACATTATATAAAGAAAGAGAAATATATCCTGTTTTGAAAATGTGAAAAAAATGAAGCTTAGAGAGATGAATTAGCAGGATTCCATTGGTTCAAGATATGAGATCTTCAAAGAACTTAAGCAAAAACAAAAGTAGGGGAAAACAACAAGACACCGGACTTTAAGCAGCAAAGGAAAGTAAATTCCTTGAAACATGAGAAACAAATGAAGTAAATCCTATGATTCCCCTGGGTTAGTAAATTAAAAGAGTTTTTCAGCCTTGGAACAAGCAAAGGGAACCTGGTGTAGCCCGGTGGACTCAGTGAGTTGAGGAAACAGAGGAGAGTCCAGGAGCCTACGCAGGCTGCAGCTCTCAGGACAGAGCACGGGAGGAGGGAGAGATTCACACGGAGAGAAGTGTCCCACCTGACTCTTCTGCAGAGTACAGACCCGTGCATGTTTGTGAGGAAACTATAGAAGATAATGGTGAGAACCACCGGAAAGGGTTAGAGGGAACAGGAAAGGTGCTTACACAGGCTGAGAACAGTGCCCGTTCTGATAAGCAAGACTGAGAAACTTCCTAGTCATGGGGCATTCTGTAGAACACTGAGAAGGGTCTTGATTTGGGTACATAAATCATCGTCCTAGGCACAAAGCTGCTCTGGTCCAACTTTACAAATCAGAAAAGACTTAAAACGACTCAATTATTTCCAAGTAATTTAACTTAATCCCAAAATAAAGTTTGAGAATATATATAGAAATATGAAAACATAGAACAACCAACAGAAGATGAGCATCCAGGCAAAGAATCAGAGAAATACAACCCACAATGAGAAGTAAATGAATCAATTCTCCCTAAACCAACCTGAAAGTGACAGCAATGTTTAGAACTAGTAGACAGGGCATTAAAACTGTTACTTTACCTGTGTTCATTTGAGAAAGTTAATTATACATGTGGAAGATTTTTTTTTAAAAAGCCAGATTAAATGTATAAAGATGAAAATTTACACTGTTGTAGAAGAAAATAAAAAATTCACTAGGTTAGGAGTTTAGACGTGTAGGGAAAAAAATGAATTTAAAGACATACAAACAGAGATTATACAAAATAAAATACATAAAGAAAATAGAATTAAAAATAAAATTAAAAGTGCATCAGAGAGCCATGGAACAATGCTATATTATATAATAACAATATTACATATGGGTAGTTGAGGTTTCAGAAGAAGAGGGGGAGGGGGAAGAAAAAAATCTTTGAAAAACTAATGCCTAAAAATTATTCAAATCTGATGAAAACAAGAAAGCCACAGATCAAAGCATCTCGATGAATCTCAACCAACCACAAGAAACATAAAACTACTCAAGAGCATATCATAATTAAATATCTCAAAACAAATGATAAAGAAAAGAATTTCAAAGTAGCCAGAGTCAAAAAGAAATATTTGATACTAAAAAGCAAAGATAATGGTTTAGGAGATTTTTCATCAGAAAGGCAGCCAGATAGAAGATTGCGGATCCGCATCTTTAAAGTATGAGAGGCAGGAGAGGACTGCTATCCTTAAATTCTGTACTCAGGAAGATATCTTTAAAAAGAAAGGTAAAATAAAAACATTTTCAGGCATGCGGAAACTGAATCTTCAGATTTACACAACCCAAAATAAAGGAAATCGTTCAGGCAGAAGGAAAATTACACCAGATGGACGTGAAGAAATGAACACCAGAAATCAGAACAACATGGGTAAGTACATAAAATTTTTTAACATTTAAACCTATTTAAACAATAATTAACTGTTTGAACAAAAATAATACATTGTGGTAAATATAAAATATGTAGAAGTAAATGTATAAGAAGATTACATTAAGGGCAAGAGGACAAATTGAAAGTATACTGTCGGATAGCTTCTGTGTTGTATATGATGCTGCGTACAATCATCTGAAGGTAGACTGCGTAAGTTAAATAGCACACATCCTAAAGTAATGCTAAAATAAGAAACCAACATTGTAGCTAATAAGTCAATGTAATAGATAAAATAGAATAAAATCTATAAAATTTTTTTTGTAAAAGTAAATGAATCTTAAGGGGTTACAGAATAAAAGACCAATATACAAAAACTATTAATTATTGCTAGTTCTTGACCCACTGCCAGCTGGGAGAACTTCTTCCCCGAGAACGCCGTTCTGTGCTGTGTTGTCTCCCAGAGCTGCAGGGCCCTCCCGGAGTCCAGCCAGCCTGGCTTCTCACAGTGCTCCCCTGGGGCAGAGTCTCTCTGGACTCCTCACAGAAATGGGGAGAACCTTCTCAGGACAAGTCTGTGAATCGCTCTGCCACCAGGACTGGAGCAATGCTGTCCCTGCCAAGCAGCAGGCGGGCTCCTGGGGAAAACAGCCCTGAGAGCCTTAACGTTCAGCTCTCTCATTCCACCATGCTCAGACTCAGTCCCGAGGCTGGATGAGAACCTGGGAGCTCATCGTCATCTACTTCCTCTTCTCTCCTTTCCCTCACCTGGCCACAACACCAGAGCCAGAAACCCAGCCCCTAGATTTCTGTGGAACTATTTGAATAAAAGAATATTATGGACTACATGTTTGTGTCCCCCCGAATTCATAAGTTGAAGCCCTAATTTCCAACGTGTGGTATTTGGAGGCGAGGCCTTTGGGAGCTATGCGGGTTTCCATGAAGTCATGAGGGTGGAGCCCCCATCATGGGATGAGTGCTCCTAACAAGCAGAGGAAGAGACCAGGGCACTGTCTCTGTCTGCCATGAGAGGATACAGCAAGAAGTCATCTGCAAACCGAAAAGGTCCTCACCAGGAACCAAATCAGCCAACACCTTGATCTTGGACTTGCAGCCTCCAGAACTGAGAGAAGTAAGTGTTTGCTGTGGAAACCATCCAGTCTATGGACTCTGTCATAGCAGCCTGGATTAACTGAGATAGAGAAGTGCTCTCTGTCAGGCCAGGCATGGTGGCTCACGCCTGTAATCCTAGCACTCTGGGAGGCCGAGGCAGGAGGATCGCTTGAGCTCAGGAGTTCAAGACCCGCCTGAGCAAGAGCAAGACCCTGTCTCTACTAAAAAAATAGAAAGAAATGATCTGGACAACTAATTATACATATATATATATAAATATATATATTTTTATATATATAAATTAGCTAGGCATGGTGGTGCATGCCTGTAGTCCCAGCTACTTGGGAGGCTGAGACAGAAGGATCGCTTGAGCCCAGGAGTTTGAGGTTGCTGTGAGCTAGGCTGATGCCACGACACTCTAGCCAGGGCAACAGACCAAGACTCTGTCTCAAAAAGAAAAAAAAAAAAGGTGGGGAGACGTGCCCTCTGTCTCTGTTTTCCCTCAGGCTGCTGAGAATTTCAGAGGAAGGACTGAAGAGTCTGAAAGCTCATAGCCACCATCGTGAGGAAAACCTTGCTTTAGAATAAAGCCAGTG
>CAUYSK010040529.1:0-33772 GCA_963575035.1 Avahi laniger | reverse complement strand
GCGAGGAAAGCAGAGTGGGTTGGGGGCAGAGAGGGCCTGTGGGACGTTCCCGGGAGTCGGAGCTGAAGAGCGGAGAGAGCGAGGGAAGCGGCGGAAACCGCGCTCAGGAAGCAGAGGCTCGGGGAGGAGCCGGCGGTCGCGGTGGAGGGCAGAGGCCGGGGGAAATGAGGCCCAGGCACCAAAGGCCAGCGGGGACCAGGGGCACAGGACTCTAGGCTGACCCTGGAGGACAAAGTCTCTGGATGGGCGTGCGGCAGGCAGGTGTCTTGTTCCTGCCCAGCTTTCACCCGGCACTTCTGGGGCAGCAGTCTGAGCTCGCTCTGGGAACCATGGCTTTGGGAAGACGGTCTCAGTCCAGCTCCAGGAGTGATCATGTGACTCAGGCTTGGCCAATAAGGTGCCACATGGCTCTGGCCACAGTGATTGGCTCAGAAATGGCACATGACCCAGTCAGAGCCAATCAGAGTTCATCCTGGGCCTTTGCAGAGGAACCTGGGATGGAAGGTGTAAGATTGAGGCTTTTGGAGCCACTATGGGGCTGGCACGTGCCACAGTGTGTTTTCAAAGCAGATTGTGCTGAGGCAGAGAGAAAAAGAGAGTCATAGTGCCTGGATTTAGATATACTCAAAGCCAGCTCGTCACTGGCCTTTCCTTGGCATGAGCCAATAAATTCCTTTTCTTTGTTTAAACCAGCTGGACGTGGGTTTTCAGTCACTTACAACAAAACGTTGCCTAGAATGTGCCACTTTGAAGATTGGTGTTCTTTTTCCTCACAGTGGGCAAGTAGCATGTTCATTCTACAGAGACATTTGAAAGATGTTTTTGATCTAACTAGAAGCAATTCTGTTGAATTCTCAAAAATCACATTCCAATTCAGTTTTCCCCCAAGAAACCCAATGTTAATTTACCCTTGAAGAGCACACATCTCTGGAAGAGCTTCCCCAGTTTTTCCCTTTGGCAATTGGTCTTTGAATGATTAACATCACATGCAACCTCAGGCCCACCCAGCCCATACAGCAGGCTCCACAGTGCCAGTCATGATGCAGTCGATTTTGATGGCAAAAATAACTAATTGAAACCCTAAAATTTGTTTACTCTGAATGCATTTAGGTGGTAGTTATCAAATTGAAATTGTATTGCCCCTTAAATTACTTTGAAAACAAAATCAATAGTTTATTTACCAGTGAAGGAAAGAAAAAGAAGGGAAAAAAATGCCCTTAGGAATCTTCATTAGAAGTTTTCCTTGGAGGAAAACAATGTAGATAAACCAAGAGTAAACAAAGTATATCATAACTTGGAGGAATAAATCGACCCCTAGTTTATGACTGCTCATTTCTTGGCTCCTTCTTACAAATAGGTCAACAGGCCTTTCCAAAGTCTGAAATTCTTTCTAACCAAGTCATTAGAATAAATGTGCTGTGGGCCCAACAATTGGGCACAGCGGGGATGTTTGTACTATTTTAAATATCCAAGACCATTAGTACATTGAGCTTGTCAATGCCTCCATTTGGGCTTCAGGAACAAAGTTTAAGCTAATTCAGATACCCCCTCCTAAGTTGCTTACTTTTAAAAATTATTATTATTTTTTAATTTGGAATTTCTCAGGATTTCTGCTCGAATTCAGTTCCTCTGTCTTCCGTGGAAATGTCAGTTTCTCATGGGATGGCACACACGGCCTTATTCCTGGCTGCACAGACTCCAAAAAACCCAATTTGCTGTCCCTTCCAGAGAGTCCCTGATGACACTTACTAAATTCCTTTTTTACAAGAACCCTGGCAGATGTGCTCGTTAAGACGCTGCACGTTTACAAGCTCATCTTTACCACACTTGAACAGCTGGTGGGTGCTGCGAAGCCACCATCCAAGTATCTGACATTCAGGGGCCATTCTTGCTCACCTCCTGATGACAGCTGACAGACTAACTGAGCGGAAAACATTTATTTTTTGCTTCAAATGATGAGAATTGGATTGCAAATCAATGGAAAAGCCCATCTGTGAACATGTTCTTACAATTTCTAAATGTTACAAGTCAGAGGAGAACAAGTCCCTGGGAAATACTCAGTATTGATATTAGCAACTACCAAGATGATAGGATTTTCCTAGGGTTGGGGAGGTAGGCTGGTCACAGATGGGGAGACTCTATGCCTTGGTCTCCAAGTCCCATGGGAAAAAGGAACCAGAGGGTGGGGGCGGGCTGGAGAGATGGGTCACATCAAGGCGGAATGGCTATGTAGAGATGCTACACAGACTATGGTGACTCTTCCCCAATACCTGTGTTTTCCTTCTTTTGGATTAGATATTTTACTTGGCACTTGGCCAGTTGGAAAACCTACATTTCCCATCCAAAGTTGCTGGTAGATGCGACCCCTAAGTTCTAGCTAGTGGAATATAAACCTAAGCGCTGTGTTCACATTCTGAGAAGTATCTGAAGAAGAGAGTGCATTCCCTCCCCCTGTCCGCCGGCTGGAATGCAGACTCAACGTGCAAGTGTCTGATCTGGAGTGAGAAGCCTTCTGCTTAGCATGGCTGAGCAATAAGATAGAAGGGACCTGGGTCCTTCATGTCACCGGAGCCACTGTACGAGCCCTGGATTGCCCACATTTACATGAGACAGAAGTACACTGTCATTTTGTTTAAGGTACTGTCCATTTTGGGGGAAACTCGTAGCTGAATGAAATCTTAAACCTCATCTGAGACAATGTGGCTGACCTAGAAATCTCGGGGCGATTCAGCCATGTAATAGGTAGCTGCAGTGTCCACTCTGATCGGAAGCGCAGTGCAAAACTCCATGGACTGTGGGCTGACGTGTTGGGGGCAGACTGGAAGAGATGTCGGGGTTTGAGAAAGATGGTGAAGGGTTGTGGGATATGCCACCCCTAAATATGCCACTTGGATGTGAGGATTACTGTGAGCTAAAGGCACGTGAAAACCAGCAGATGCAAGAAGGACGTGCTAATCTCTCCTTTTCTTCTTGACGACAGGAGATAAAAATTCCCATGTGAAAGATGCCCTCCCTGTACCAGGAAGAAAAGAAATATTCTTTGATGAGGAGTCATAGACAAGAGAATTCTGTGCAGACCTTGTTGAAACAACGCTTATGTTTTCAGCCTCCCCACATAAGTTAGTTGCTTTTCCACGACTTCCTACTCTTTGTCCAAATCGGTATGTAAGTGATTGACTCTACCGGCTTCTTTGGATCTTTGTTTCCTTATGATGGCTCTCGTGCCACGTAAAATTTGTGTTAAATACGCTTGTATTTTTTCCTATTAATCTATTTCATGTCAATTTCATTCTCCAGCCTAGTTAGGACCCCAGGAGGAAGGAAGTGGAGTTTTGTCTCCGCTGCAGTGGACACACAAGGAACTGGCCAAGACAGGTTGGACGTGGGAACGGAGAGGCCATGGCTTCCTTCCAAGGCTGGGAGAGGGGAGTTGTCAGTCCTTCCCAAGCGCGAAGGGGAGACTCAAACCACACCAGAGTGTGGTTTCCCAGGGAAATCAATGCGAATGAGAACTTGCCAACAGTTAAGGCTGATAAATATATCCAGCGTGCTTGGCAAGTGTCAACATGCAACAGTGATTTGCTGCATGAAAGGAGAAACACGGAGAAGCGGTGTAGAGCAGCGGCCAAGCATGGCCACCTAGAGAATCCTAGAGCCTATATCTGTATGTCTAGACATCTCAGACCAATTCCTAAAAACAGTATTCAATAAATACTGTGTTAGTATTATTACCACTGTTGCTTTGGTTGAAAGTGAGCATCGATCAGCCGACCTGATTGAAAATGAGAGGACTCCAAGCTCCTTCAGTCAATTGCGTCTCTCTAAACCTCCCCGACAACTTTTTCTCCACACGCTCAAATCCGATTCAACTCTCCTTCAAGTCCTAGGTTAATGTCAGTGCCTCTGTGCCTCCTACTGTGATGGGCTCGGTGCACAGCCATCTTTTCCTACCCTGACCGCACATTATTACCTTGTCGTTGGACACTCGGATCAGCCGTCCGTTGACAGCCTCTCTGGATTATCTTATTTTATTCCTTATCCTCCCAGCATATGATGTGCAAACAAGACCCTTCGAAAAGTAAATAAATAAATAAATCTGACCCCTGCTGAATTCTGCAGGTGAATCTCCCCCATCTTGTCCAACTTTAAAAGTCACGTCCACACTCCCACATTTCTAAGCTATGAATTTTTTATCATAAGTTTAAATGTATATTTGGATATAATTATATATTTATAGGTAACATACAATTATATAGTTATAGGTAACATATATACATTTTATATTTTTAAAATATTTACTTGTGTAAAATAAATAAATGAATATAAGTTTTAGCATGTTTTAAATGTTGGTATTTTAAGAGAAAACTTTACTATCAATAGAACTTAAAGTATGTCCAATTGAAACTTAATATCATTGTGACTTGATATCCACCATAATTGATTAAAAAAATACATATACAGGCTTTGCATTGTTCTTTTTTCTCTTTGAATTTCTACTTCCCTAGAAGAATTTGATCTGAATGTATCACATTTTCATTCTTGGAAGTTTTTTATTGATTACTTGTCACATGTCACTGCAACAAAAATATGCTCATGAATTTAAATTTAAATTTTAAAAATTTCTGTGACTATAAGTCTTTAAGTTTTAAAAGAAGTTTTTTTCAACTTATCGTTATGGGTTATCATCATGGCTGTCAGTAGAACACAACTGATCAAAACAATGTAAATATGTCATAGCTTGTGATAAAGAATTATTAATCCTAAAAAAGTAAAATTCTTTGGTTATTCTTCTCTTGGTCTGACAGGTGGGGCTGCTTTTTTCAGTTAGTGTATTCCTGAATGAATATTACTTGTTATTTGAAGGAGGCAAGTTTCATCATCAGTTTTACTCACACCATTTTGTTTTTATTGGCGTAAGCACTGAGAATTTGTTCACGTAAACAAGCAGATGGGAAGGGAAGGGTTTCTGTTGTATGACACGCAATTGTTTGGACTCCTTCCAAGTTATATGCCAAAAATCACATAGTGATTTATCATAAAAATATTTTTGATAATCTCTGAGCTGACATTCATATTAGGTTCTTCTTCAATTTCAGTGAAATCGAAAAAGGGAAAACTATCTGTCTCTTAAAAGGATGTGATTCGCAGTTACACACCCAGATGTGGTGCCCAGTTATCAAAGATGTTGTGTTCAACATCAAGGCCAATATTCCAAAATTCGCCTTTGCTTGGTGGTCTGAAGGGCTTTTCCCAGCAGCGGAAGACAGATTTGTCAGGCGCAGGTTGGATGATGCCTTCTGCTGAGGACATCTTCCACCCTCCACCCTTCCTCACCCTCCTCCTCCCCAGGAGGCTGGCTGCATGGACCACATCCATGGGCTTCCTTCCCTGGGCCTCTGGGCCGGGTTCGTGGGCAGTGGTTGGAAGTGAGGGAGACAAGAGTTAAGTTGGACATTTATTCCTGGGGCCCCGTCTGCGGGGTGACCCAGGGTGGCTGCATCTCTCAGGAAGGCCACGGCTCCTTCCCATTCTGCACAACCCCTGGTCTCCAGATTCCAGAAACCTCTCCTCCTCTAACCCTGCCCCGGGCCCCTGCGAGCCCCAGGGGGCTGCATTGTCCTTTGTGGGCTTTCTTTACCCCGCCCACAACTTTATAAATATTTCCTTTATTAAACTTTTTTTCGCATTACCCACTTTGAGTGTGCTTCGAGTATCCTGACTAATAAACCCATTTTTAATGCGGTGGAAGAGGTACCTGTGAAGGAGGACGTGGAGAATGTCAGGAAATTGGTTATCTTAAAACTGTCCATGCCTGTAAACACTTAGAAAATCGTCATGCACCCCTGGGGTCTGAGCACCCCAGTTTGATGATGGGTCCTTCCATCCCTGTCCCCTTCACTGTGTAATGGTAAGGACAAAGTTGGGAATCAAATGGGCATTAAAGAAAGCTGGCAAATGCTTTTTCACAAATGCCAAACGATACATGTGCATAGCAAGCAGTGTGGTGTGCGTCCAGCACCTTCCATCCTTACACTGCCCAGCCACACACCCCCATCTGCAGGGGGAGCCAACGTCCTCCCTTGAGCCCATGTAAGCAGTGGGGCTGCCTCCAGCAAGCCAGGACCCCACGGTAGCCTGCTTGAGTCTGGCATCAGTCAGCCTTTAAGGGGACCCTGCCTGGTTTACCTGCAGGGCTCTCTGCAGCTCTGATTTGGAAATTCCAGGCAACCCATCGAGAGTCCTTTATCGCAGCAGCGGGTGACTGATCTACAGCAACGTACAAAATAGGGGTCCGCAGGCAATGGCAGCAGTTGCAGTTTACAGTTGAATTTGGAACTACTAAAACATGCTGGATCCACCTGCTGGAGGTGGGTGATAATCTCAAATGTCCTGTCCCTGAATTGGCTAGAAGACCCCGGGACCAATTGCCCAACGTTCTTGGTGCCCCTGAGACTCGAAGCTCCCGGCTGATGGCCGTGGGGTGTGTTTGCACGAGCTGCTCTGTGGCTTTTTCCTAAGGGCATGTCAGATTCTGGCATTTATTTTTATTTTATTTTATTTTATTTTTTTGAGACAGAGTCTTACTGTGTTGCCTGGGCTAGAGTGCCGTGGCATCATCCTAGCTCACAGCAATCTCAGACTCCTGGGCTCAAGTGATCCTTCTGCCTCAGCCTCCCGAGTAGCTGGGACTACAGACATGTGCCACCATGCCCGGCTAATTTTTTCTATATATTTTTAGTTGTCCAATTAATTTCTTTCTAATTTTAGTAGAGACGGGGTCTCGCTCTTGCTCAGTCTGGTTTTGAACTCCTGAGCTCAAACAACCCGCCCGCCTCGGCCTCCCAGAGAGCTGGGATTACAGGCGTGAGCCACCGCACCTGGCCTCTGGCATTTATTTTTATTAATTAGTTTTAAAGCAATACCAATTACAGAGCTTCTTAGATTATGACCCATCGCTGCGTTAAATTTGGCTGAAAAACTGTTTAGGGCCAGACTTTGTGTGATAGTTTGGATCCCTGTTCTGCAAATTCACCCTCTTCCCTTTGCACTGGGGGTGAGAACTTGTCCCACCCTGCTGTTGTGGGTTTGGCTGCGTGACCTGCCTTGAGTGGTTGGAAGTTTGCTCTTGCTTCCAGGGGTCTGCTGTGATGACAGTGTGCCCCGGGAACTTCTGTCCCTTTATGCTGGGTCCGGGATGCACACACGTGGGGCAGCTCTGAGCACAGCACGCAGCCTGCAGCCCTGCCCGTCAGAGCCCAGCCTGGATCAGGCCGGCCACACTGACCTGCGGACCCAGAAGTGTGAGAATTCGTGCTCGTTGGAAACCACTGAATTGGGTTGGCAACAACTGACACATCACTGAGTTTCAAATTGGCTCTGTGGATCCCAAGGGAAGTAGTTTTGAAAGAGTGGGTTCGTTCATTCACATATTTATTTATTAATTCACTTGTTTATTCTACAAACACTTTTGATCATTGTCTATATCAAGCCTGTTCTAGAGAGACTCAGCTATCTCAGTGTATCTGGGCTGTCTTTTGATCTTCCCGTACACATTCTTAAAATGCTTCGAAAGGTGAAAGGCGGGAAATAAATCCAGCCTGTTTCGCAGCCCGTTTCTCCTGCTGTGCTCGGCTGCAGAGTTTCTCTGGGGCCTGTTGGAGTCAGGGTGAGTGGGAAGGAGCCCTGCTGCTGCATGGACTGGCTGGAACGGTCCCGCTGCCTCCCTGCCTGCACTCAGTCTGCTGTGGAGGAGAAAGAGCATGTCTTTCAGCTCACAGAGTGGGGCAGGTCTCCCCTGCACGACAGGGGGGTACAAGTATGTGGCTTGCTGAGGGTGCACTCTCAGGAGAAACCAGCGAGGGGGTGTGGGCAGCTGGCTAGAGAAGGGAAGGCGCGCTGCAAGGCCGTGGCTTCAGAGAGGGCTGATCTCAGCCTGATACTGCCGGGAACTCTGCGAATTGCATTTCAGAGACCATCCCACCCTGAAGCATCAGTCATTGGTGATGGGCAGGCAGGGCTGGTGGCACAGCTCCCCTGTGCCTTGTGGCAGAGGTGTCTTCAACTGCCCAATGGCTGTTGTCTGAAGGTTGCAGGTACGAGTCATCAGCTGTGGCACATACAGCAGCCGGGGTAAACCAACCAAACCAGTAAGAGGCATGCTGGGGATCTGGGCGGGACATGCAACGCCCTGGTGTGTTACTCTGGGAATTACAGAAATGCTCCCATTAACCCCACACAGCTGCTGTGAGCGCTACATGAGTCTCCTCTTGCAGAGCTCTCAGAACAGTGCCTGGCATTCAGCGTATGTTTGCTGCTGTCGTTGTTAACGTCATCATCATCATCATCGTCCCGCCATTACGTATGCTGTTTAAGAGTGTGGACCCAGAGTTTGAGCCCTGGCTTTGTCATTGACCAGCTGTGTAAATTTGATCTAGTGACAACCTCTTCCTGCCTCAGTTTCCTCATTATAAACGGGGCTAGTGACAACCATCCACCGTGTAGACTTGCCATTCATGGGCATTAAGTGAGTGACCCCCGGTAACGTACTCAGAACAATACTCGGCTCATGTCAGCATTAGGTAAGTGTCAACCACTACAGGTTGGGCGTCCCTAATCCAAAAATCTGAAATCTGAAATGCTCCAAAATCCAAAACTTTTTGAGCCCCGACATGATGCCACAAGTGGAAAATTCCACATTTCACCTCGTGGGACAGGTTGCAGTCAAAACACAGTCAGAACTTTGTCTCATGCCCAAAGTTATTAAAAATATTGTATAAAATTATCTTCAGATTGTGTGTACAAGGTGCATATAAAACATAAATGACTTTTGTGTTTAGACTTGGGTCCCTTCCCCAGGATATCTCATTATGTATTTGCAAATATTCCAAAATCTGGAAAAAATTCAAATCTGAAAGACTTCTGGTCCCAAGCAGTTTGGATAACGGTTATTCAACCTGCATTAAGCCAAATCCCAATGATTAGAGAAATCACAAGAACTGACTTTAAAGACTGAACTCTTGGACATCTGTGTGGAAGAGTTACCACGGCAGCCCTGAGTGCTAGTCTTCGAAAGTTCTGCATACAAGGCTGGCCCTTGGCTGGTGTCTGGGGATGTGAACCCATCACCTTATTTGGTAACAGCGGCTTACCGTTCCACAGTGAGCAGGTCTTTGCAAACTTGCCCCCAGAGGCCAAGGGATTTGAGAGGCCAAAGAAAGAGGCTGACAAATCCAGTTTCTTAGAAGGAAACATTTAATAGGGACGTAAGGACAGAAGCCATATCTCAGGTGGCCAAGACATGGTGGACCTCCACACCACCCTCCAGGAAGTGTCCTGGAGTAGCTTTTAGGATAAAGTAGTACTTTTATCCTAAAAGTAGTGAGCTTTTAGGATAAAGACATGCACAGGTTGTCTTGTCTCAGACTGTCTTGCCAAAACTCACGATCACTGGGGAGGTTAGATGAGCATGTTTATGAGGAGTTATCTGTGCTATAGGAATTGTTTAAAGACTTCACTACAGAACACCTTGGTATGTGGGGGTCAGACACCTGTCATCACAGCAGCTTTGCTTCGAGATGGCATCCCTCTTGCCATGCAGCAAGCTGATTTCCTGCCCTCACTGTGCCTAAACTGCTTACACAAAACAATATGGTTTATGCTGAACCCCTGCTCTGCTGGGAGTCTGGAATTTTGGTATGTGCCAGGCCGAGTGTGCCACATGACCAGCCTCCAGTAAAAATCCTGGGCACTGAGTCTCAAATAAGCTTCCCTGGTTGGCAACATTTCACACGCATTGCCACAACTCGTTGCTAGGGGGAATTATGCACATTTTGTGTGACTCCAACGGGGAGGGCCCTTTGGAAGCATGTGGCTGGTTTCTTCCAGACTTCACCCATGTGCCATTTTTCTTTGTTGATTTGCTTTTTTGCTATAATAAATTGAATGACTCACAGCCAGGAATATGACTGTATGCTGGGTGTTGCGAGTCCTTCCTATGGATCACCAAATCTGCAAGTGTGGTCTCGGGGGCCTTCTACACAACATGACTCCCCTTTTCTTGTCTCTAAGCCTTTTCCTTGGACCCTCATCTCAACTAGAACACCAGCCCTAACTTTTAGGATGATCTTATTGGTCTTTAGTACACTGTTCAAATCTCACCTTGACCAAGAGTTTTGAAGAATTTTCACTCCTCTTGGAATTCTGTAGAATTTAATATCAGAATCACCCATCGGGCACTGTGTCATAAACCATCATCTGTTCCCTTCCTAAGGACCGTCTGTGTTTTGGGTTTTGTGACATATGTCAATTCATGACAGCCTCTTAGCCTGAAAGCTAAGATGATATGAAATGAATGTTTTGACATTGGTTTGCCTTGTCCTCGATGCTCTGTATTCACTGAAAAAAGGTTTTTGAAGATAGAATCTTAATAGATATCAAATTATTACCAAACTTCAAAATATTTTGACAATTCTTCATAGACAAAACTATAGCAAAATATGTCTCTCAGTTGCAGTGCCTACAACTGGAAATAGTCCTAGAACTGTGAATAGTATTTTTAAGTGTAATTACAATTTTATTCCCTATAGCCTGATTGTTTTAACTCATTAATCCAGTCATCAAAAGTTGATTGAGTGCCTACTAAATGCCATAAACTGTGAATATTCTGGAAATTCAAAGTGTAGAAGACTCATTCTTCGATTTGGAAAGATTTGGGTTCTAAGTTTGGTAATTTGGGTAGATTTTCTTTTTGTGCATATCCATGCCCCTTCTTGCAGTACCCTCTGAGGATGTTCACCCTTCTTCCAGGTGGCTCATGTTTCTCAATGAAACTGATCTCACTCACAGCTGCAGCAATAAGACCTGATTGGTTTAAGCTTAGTCTATAATAATCCCATGCGCATTACCAATGTTTGGTTCAGTGAAATTACGCATAAGCCAATGAGCATATAATATTCTCCTAGGTATAGCATGGCCCAGTTAGTGAAAAGCTCTTATTTTCCTTAGAAACCTCTTTCTGGGGGTGAAAGAAATGGTAATTTGGATCCCAGAACTGCTGGGTCATTTTGGAAAGCCAGGCTGAGAAAGAAGAGAAGGGCATACCACAGAAAATAAAAGATAAAACGGAGAGGGACCTTGATCAAACCACTTCTGATGTCCAAATTTCTGGACTTATTGCTTACCTGAGCCAATAAATTATTTAAAATTATTAAGCCAGGATGAATTAGTGCTTTTAATGTCTATATGCAAAAATTAATATAAATGATTTACTCCATAGCATCCATCTATTCTTTCTCCCATTGTTTATAGCCTGATTTTCCTTTGGGAAATTTATCCCTGCTGCATTCTCAGGTGTGTGTTTCGGGTGGGACTGATGCCATGCTCAGCTCTACAGGTGAGCTCACAGTGGCTGAAACCAATCGGCATACTCTTATCATTTGGCTCTGATGGCTGGTTTAGGGATAAACACATAATCCAATCTGGGCTAGTGAAATGATAACCATTTCAAGACATGTGGTAGATACAATGAGTCCCCTTTTCTTCTCCTAGTTTATGTGGTGTAAAGATCTGTGTTCTAGACACCCAGGAGCCATTTTATTGTCTCAGATGAGAACTCAGAACTGTCAGAAGATAGAGTCCACAGACGAAGCCCACATCGCAGAAAATAGATGAAAGAGAGAAATCACATCTTTTATGATGCTGAATTCGACCTGTCATGCAGCCTGCTACCTCTGGACTTCTCTGTTATTATTGCGAAGAAAATGTTTAAACTAGTTTGAGTAGGATTTTCTGACATTGGCTACATGCGAGTGTTCAGTACCATTTTAAGGGTTTACTCTATGTCCCATTCTAAGCTTACTCCTGAGGCAGACTCAGGATGAATGAAACCAGGCAGTTGAGCTGGAGATCCCAGTCTCCAGGGGTAGAGGTGACACACACACTTGGGACTGTGACACAGATAAAATGGTAATAAACATGTCAAAAGAATGAATGAACGATTATTTTAAAAAACTAATATTAACAGATTCTGTCGAGGTGAAATGAGTAAACGCGCTCTATCCTGTTTCTCCCACTGAATGAAGCTATATAACCTAGAAAGTCAGCATGGAGCAGTGATTTGAAAACTCTGAAAACTAAATAGTTGTAGGTGGATCGGGGAAGGAGACCAGAATGTGAGTTTGCCATGTTCTGCTCTCTGGTATCACCTGATCCCAAAACCCAGAAGTGGGCACTCGGCTGAAGACAGAGCCCCAGGGGAAGCTGGAGACACCCCTGGTTCTGGTTCAGAGAGTGTGGACATCTCCCAGTTTTTCCTTCTTTTCTTTGGCACCCCCTCATGCCAAAGCTCTTGAGCAACCTTGTGACATTGGCAGGCAAGATTTGAACAAGACTCAGAGTCTCCTAACATAATACAGAAAATGTCCAGGGTAAAATCCAAAATTACCTGATATATTAAGAACCAGAGAGATCTCAATACTCAGGAGAAAAGACGATAGACACCAACGATCGAATAACACAGACACAAAAATTTTCTGACAAAGACTTTAAAGCAGCTATTATAAAAATCCTTCAATAAGCAATTAGGAACACTCATGAAACAAATGAAAAAATTACATTCTAAGTAAATAGGAAAAATCTTTATGATCTGCAGTTAGGAAAAAGGTTTTTAGACATAATACCAAAATCACATTCATAAAAGAAAACATTGATAAAATTGACTTCATCATAAAAATTAAGAACTTTTATTCTGTGAAAGACCCTGTTAAAAGAATAAAAAATCGACCTCATGACTGGTAGAAAATATTTGCAAATCACATAACTGTCAAAAGACTGTATGCAGACTACGCAAAGAATTCCCAAAACTCAACGATAAGAAAACAAACAACTCAATTAAAGAATTGACAAAAACTCAAACGGACCCTTCATCAAAGAGGATATATGAAAGGCAAATGTGCACATGATAAAATGTTCCGTGTCATTAGGGAAATGCAAATTAAAGCCACAATGAGATACTGTTACATATCTATTAGGAGTAGAATGGCTATAGTAAAAATTCCAGCAACACAGAGTGGTAGAGAGATTACGGAGCAACTGGAACTATACACTGCTTTTGGGAATACGAGACGGTACAGCCAATGTGGGAAACAGTTCTGAAGTTCCTCATAGATTTAAACATACATTTACCAGATAATGCAGCAACCCCATTCATGGGTACTTACCCTAGAGAAAAAAGTAAATTGTGTTTATACAAAAAGTTGTATAGGAGTGTTTATAGCAGCTCTATTCACACTTCCTAAAACATGGAAACAACTCGCCTGTCCTTCAGGGGTGCATGGTTAAACAACCCGTGGTCCCTCCCCCTGACGGGATACTACTCAGCAATACAAAAGAATGGAATATTGGCAAACACAGCAACGTCTCTGAATCTCGCAGGCATTATGTTGAAAGAAAGCGGTCTCAAAGATTACATACTGTACATCTCCATTTATATGACTTTCTCAAAAAGACAAAAAACCAGTGAAAGAGAACAGTGTGGGGGTGTGTGGGGTTATAGGTGGGGGGATGGTGTCACTTTTAAGGGAACAGAACAAGGTAAGTTTTTTGGGGCCGGGGGATAGAGCTGTTCTGTATCCTGATTATGATGGTGGTCACACAAACCTATACATACATTAAAATTCATAGAGCTGTATATCTCAAAAAGGTCAGTTTCACTGTATGATTTTTTTAAAATGACATTTAAAGTCACATGCACAAACTGGATGTCTCTGAAAGTAATAGTTGAATTTCCCTTTACAAGAAAAAAAGCGGGGGCAGAACCACTGGCCCCGCTCTCGTCTAGGTGTGGCCCAACGGCCCCGATCAGATCCCTGTGGCAGGAGGGGGCTGGAAGCCCTGCCTTCAAAGGCGGCATCGAACACTCTGCCTGTCTGTGAAAATGCAGGACAAGCAAAGTCCTGATCTCAAAGCCTCATTTTTTTTCATCTTCTTCCTCCTAGCTCTGACAGGGCATGTGGAAATAACGTTAGAAATGTAAACTTTGAGCATGAACGGGAATTTTATTTGCAGAGATGTTTATAATTTTTTCTCTTGGGTTGAAACCTTCATTCATATCCAAATAAATTATTTGGGGCTGTTGATAAGAGGATAAATCTTAGAGGGTTTTCACAAAGGTCTGCATTCAGGGAACCCGTCCTCCTCATGGCTGTGCTTTTTCTGGGCAGTGGGAGGAGATGGTGGATTGCACGGCGGTCTGAATTTGCAATGTTTGCTTTTCCGTTTTGTGTGTTCACAAAGCAGTCTAGATATCGGGCAACCGCACGTCCAAGGTGGGAAGGAAGATAGGCTTTGGCAAAGACAATCACCTTTCAAAGCACACACAAAGGTTCAGTTTATTCAAAGAGCCCTCCCAGAGAAACAGCAACAGACCAGAGCCTTTGTTTGCATTTTCCAAACCAGCCATTGCAAAATATCAGCAGTAAGATATGAGCTACCTGTTGTCTCTGTTTAGCTTCGTTTTTAGATAGCAAGGGACTCTGTTTAAACGGCTGATGGGTGAGGATGGAAATATTACACGATGGGGAGGGGGGTGTTTAAGGAACTTCAGTTTAAAAATTTTATACAAGAACTATGTTTTTTTTTCTTTTCTTGCCCTCTGCCACCCCACCCCCACCCCACTCAATGTTGAAAGCATGGGTGTGTGTTTGTTAGTGAGCTTTGGCTGTCGGTGGCAGGAATCTTTAAACTGATTTAGAAGATAATAAGGGGAGATGGATGAGGAGGATTGGCTTATTTAACTAAAAAGTCCAGGGGAGGATGCAGGCATGGTTTGATCCAGGGCCTTTTTATGCATTACGACTCTTAGTTACAAGCAGGAAAAACCAATCTAGTTGGTTAAATGTAAAAGAGCTTATTAGAGGCGAATTTTTCATTTAGGAAGGCATAAAATTATAAGATGGGAAATTCTCTAAACATGAGAGGAAATTTAAATGAAGGCAAGCAATAATGAAAATAACAATGTTAACAACAATAGCTGACACACGCCAGTAATTGCTTATGTGCTTGGCAGTCTTCTGAGTACTTGCATTAGTTGATTTAGTCCTCACGATACCCCTTTGGAGATGGGTCTTCCTTAGATGGAGGATCTGAGATAGAGAGATCTAAAGTAACTTGCCCAGGCCTAGGGTGACCATCCCTCCTGGCTTGTCTGGGACAGTCCTGATATAATGCTGTCCAAAATAATGACTGTGAGCACCCCTGATTACTCTCAAAACTGGTTTGATTTCGTCAATGACGTCTATGGTCATTCTTCCAAGGTCACCCAGCCAGGAGAGGACAAGCTTGGATGACAAGGGGCACTCATGAGGGCAGCTGCCATCACCAGCCTCAGTCTCCCTCTTTCTCACCTCTCAGCTCTGCTTCCTCTGGGCTCCCCCTGGGGTGGTCCTCCTCCGTATGGGGGACCCAGCGGCCTCAGGCTGAGCTCATTCCATTTCCAAGGCCAATGGGAAGAGACACCTCCTGGCCAAATGTTTGAGGGGAAATTACTCAATTTCAGCTCCTTGCCCAGTGTGGGTGCTGCGCTCCTTTCCGGAACCTCAGCTGATGCCCCAGGAAACTCAAGTGCTAAAAGGAGGGGTAATGCCCAACAAACGCGGAGAGTGACGTGGTCCAGAGGAGTGGAGTGGATGCCATCCAGGGACTAACCACAGACGTCCACCTGAATGTCAGAACCAGCCGTTTATTATTATTACGGTTAATTCATATGAAAGTCTAGTTGGCAAAGCTGGGTTCTTCATGTGCTTTCTGAAACACTGTATATGCACTGACAATCGTGGAGATTGATCATATCATGATACAGTAGGATGTCGCCACTGGAGCCAGTTCTGTTAGGGATTCAGAAATGAGGAGGAAAAAAGGTCCTACCCAGCTTAGGACAGGGGCTGCAAACTTTCTCTGTAAAGGGCTAGACAGTGAATATTTTACGCTTGTGGCTCCAGAGTTGTCTGTACCGTGTGTTCTTCTGTGTGTGTGTGTGTGTCTATTTGTGTGTATGTGTTTATATGTTTGTGTGTATGTTTGTGTGTGTTTGTGTGTATATATGTGTGTGTATATGTGTGTATGTGTATGTGTGTGTGTATGTTTGTGTGTATGTGTGTGTGTGTATGTTTGTGTATATGTGTGTATGTGTTTGTGTGTATATGTGTGTATGTGTATGTGTGTGTGTATGTTTGTGTATGTGTGTGTGCTTGTGTTCGTGTGCCTGAGATGTACAACCCATCGTTAGTTCAGGGGCTGAACAAAACGGGTCAAGGGGGCTGGACCTAGCTTGGGCGCTAGTTTGCCAACCCCTGCTCTGGCAGAGAAGGCGAGACCCAGGTATGCGAGCAGAGGGCGCTGGCTGTGCTGTGTCACCCACCCTGGCCCATCTGTGTGTCTGCAGAGCCCCGTGAAGGGCTGAGCCTCTGGAAGTGTCGTGGAGGGGAGACTCGAGGGGGCGCCAGGGCTGCTGGAGTGGACCCCCGCCACTCCCGCCGACTGGAGTCCGTTTGTCTTCTCCCCGCTGGCGGTGCCGGCGGTTTCCCTGGAGGGCCCTCCTGCGCCTGCTCAGCACGGACTCGCCAGGTCTCACGTCCCCAGCCACGGTGGAGACGCAGGAATGAGCACACGGCCTGTGAGAGCCTCTCGCTGCTGCCAGAGGGTCTTTTAGGGGTGGATCAGGGCTTCTCACCAGCTCTTCGTCCTCCACCAGCTGCTCATCCACGCCTAGAGTAAAACTCAGACTCTGCCCAGGACCTAGAAGATTCGATCAGGCTCCTGCCCACCTTCCCACCCCCCTGACACCCTACCGACGCCCTCCCCTTTAGTCTCTTGCCCCAGCCACACCCTTCTCCCGGCTAATGTGCAAAGCATGGTCCCTCCTCTGTGGCTTCGCCGCTGCCGGTCCCTCTGCCTGTGACGTTCTTCTCGCCAGTATCCACAGAGCTCATGTCATGTAGGTCTTTTCCGAAAATTGACCTCATCCAGAGGCCTTTCCCAGCCACTCTTAAACAGTCACCCCTCCCCTCTCTGTCTCCTGGCCTTGCACTATTTTTCTCTGTTACACTCGACGTCTTTCATGTATTTGTTAATCCATTTATCGTTAGTCACCCCGCTGGCCTGGAAGCTCAGGAGGTCAGGGATTTTCATCTGTTTTGTCTCCTGTGTCACCAGCACCTAGAAACATTCTGGAACAAAATGATGCTCCTAAATATTTGCTGAATGGACACATCCATAAATGAACATTGGTACAAAGTTACTCTCTCTTTTCCAGAAGCCTTAAATCTAAGAAGAGGTGAAAAAATGCTACAGCCATAAAGGGAACATCTGTTTGAGGGAGAGCCAAAGGATACAGAAACCAGATTTTGATGACATCAATTGAACAACTTGATCAAGCGGCACCTGAAGCAAGCCCTACTGCTGTAGTTTTCAATGGCAAAAGTCAATAAATTCTCCTTATGCCTTCCTCAGTCATTGCGGATTGGACAGTGGATCCCACAGTGACGAGGTTCCCGTCTTTTCCGTTTCCTTTCCCTCCTTCTGGTTAAGCGAAGGAGAGATGCTGAGTTGGCTGCTAAGAATGTCTTATTGTCTCTCCAGGGCTTCCTAATCACCCGAGCTAATCAGGGACGATGTCAGGACCGGGATCCCGGTCTCTGCCTGCATCAGCCAATGCACCTTTCGATGCTCAGTGCACCTTTGCTTATCAGGTTGTTTAAGCTGTAAGAGCAGCGCCTGTCTTTGTTGATGAGATGTAAGGAAACAGCGAAGTCTTGATGGAGCAGAATGCAGGAAACCTTCACACCGGGGATGGACAGGCTGGGAGGAGTGCTGTGCCGTAGGCTGGGCCCTTAGGAAACTGGGGGAGGTGGAGGAGTGAGGCTGTTAGAAGGAGACCGGGCGGTGACTGCGAAGAAGAGTGATGGGAACAGGCTGAAGGTAAAGTTCCTTCTGCCCCCATTTTCACAGGGGGATGCACTTTTCTGCCATGGCCATAGCATGCCCAGACCCTTCTGGATGCTTCTGTTCCAGTAGAAAGGTACACTGTAGGGTTCACGCCTGCCCTGCCCCAGACCTGGAGTCGTCTGTCATCTAAATGCATCCAAGTCTTCTGCGGTTGGCAGAGTCCGGCTGTGACCGCCACCCATCACACACTGGCTGTGAACCCGAAACCTGGGCCTGTGTGCCCAGAGCTAACAGAGCCCCTCTGTACCAGCCGCCTGGCGCTGGACACACAGGCCTGAGGAGACCCTGATGGAGGAAGGGCCGGGCTGGCAGGCTCGCATGTTTTCCCTCCCATCTCGAATTTCTCCTCCCGGGAGCAGCCGATGGCGTGGAATGCACCCCTCCAGAAAACTGGGAGCCCTGGCAGCCCCCCAGGCCCGTCGCTCACTGGACACGTGGAAACGAGCTCCAGGGAGAAGTGGGAGAAGAAAGTGGGCATTTATCAGGGTCCTGCTCGCCTCTTCCTAAGGACACATGAAGACTTGCTTGGCCACTGTTGAGAGACGCCCCCCCGCACTCCCCCGGGAGAAGCTTCCAGAAGTTGCTAGATGATCTCCTGTGTTTTAGCCAGTTGTCCGTGACTCAGGGTCAACGCTCGATTGCTCAGGTTTGCACTGTGCATCTGTCTTCCCTGTGAACATCTGAGCTCTCTTCTGTTTCCAGCTTCAACATATCTCATGCTTCCTGGCCGATTCCTAATAAACGTATCAGACGAGAAGGTTTCGTTGTGAAATGGCAGCTTTCTTCATGGAGGTTCCATCTGAGCTTGGAAATACAACGGCTCCATGGCGGGATTAACAGTGGATATTTGGTGTTTTGAAAGTGTGTTCTCACATTTCAGGAGAAAAGCTGAAGCAGGGGTGGAAATCCCCCGCCAGGACACCGCAGACATGGTGGCTCTGGCTCCCAGGCACATCAGCTACTGATGTTCATTTAAAGAAGGGGAAAGACAGGGAAAAGAAGGCAGGGGATGGAGGAAGAGCTGGCAGAGTGTGGGTTACCAGAGGTGAGGGGATGAGGCAAGGGGAGAAGCCAACTGAGGCCCCAGCCTCTGCTGGGGGTTTATAGGCATCATTTATGTCGTTCTTGCAACCAGCCCTCAGAGGCAGGAATTAAGATCGGCAGCTCCATGGAAACAAGGGCTTCTTGTTTGGTTGGTTTTGCTTTGTCTTAGTCATTGTTGTACCCATAGGACACAGAATAATACCTAACACATAATAGGTGCTCAAGAAATATCTACTGAATGGGTGAATAAAAAATGAATGAAATGAACAAAGAAGGAACTAAGACTTGAACAGACATTTCTCCAAAGCTGATGTACAAATGGCCAACAGCACATGACAAGATGCTCAACATCACTAATCATTAGGGAAGTGGAATCAAAACTGCAATGAGGTAGCCACCTCAGGGTGGCTATTGTAGAAAAGAAAAAAAACCAAAAACCAGAAAATGACAAGTGCTGATGCTGATGTAGAGAATTGTGCACTGACGGTGGGAGTGTGAAAGGGTGTAGCTGCTCTGCAAAACAGTATGGCTGTCACTCAAAAAATTAAAAATAGAAATACTGTATGATCTAGCAATTCTACTTCTGGGTATATAACCCCCAAAAATTGAAAGCAGGGACTTAAAGAGGGATTTGTACACCTAGGTTCATAACAGTATTGTTCACAAAATGCAAAAGGTGTAAGTGACGCACGTGGCCACTGAAGGATGAACAGATAAGGAAAGGTGGTGTATACTCACAATGGATGGTTACTCAGCCTCACGAAAGGGGGAAATTCTGACACGTGCTACACGGTGGATGAACCTTGAACACATATGCTCAGTAAAAGGAGTCAGTCACAAAAGGACAAATATAGATGCTCCTCGACTTACAATGGGGCCACATCCCAATATACCCATTGTCAGTTGAAAATATCATAAGTTGAGAATGCATTTAATGCACCTAACTTGCCGAACATCACAGCTTAGCCCAGCCTATCTTAAACACGCTCAGAACACTTACAATAGCCTACAGCTGGGCAAAAATCGTCTAGCGCAAAGCCTACCTTACAATAAAGTGTTGAATATCCCATGGAATTTATTGATTACTATACTGAAAGTGAGAAGGAGAATGGTCGTATGGGTACTCGAAGTACAGTTTCTACCGAGTTCATATTGCTTTCCTACCATTGTGAAGTGGAAAACACCGTAAGTCAAACCACTGCAAGTCAGGAGCTGTCCATACTGTCTGATTCCACTCACATGAGGCAAGCAGATAGGCAAACTCATGGAGACAGACAGTAGAGTGTGGTTGTTGGGGGCCGGGGGAAGGGAGAATGGGGAATTGTTGTTGAATGTAGGGTTTCGGTTTTGCAAGATGAGAAAGAGTCTGTGGATGGCTGGTGGCGATGGTCACACAACAATGTGAATGTACTTAATGCACTGAGCTGTCAGTTAGAAATGGTTAAAATGGTAAATTCTTTAATGTATATTTTACCACAATTACAAAATAAAATAAAATAAATGCATTTGTTTTAAAAGAGAGAGAGCGGGAAGGCTCCCAGAAGTGCCATGCCCTGCCATAGATCACCTTAACATCCTTCAGCCACTACGGAGTCATTTCAGGGGTCGGCTACAGGGGGTCTCAGCCTCAGAAAGACAGAGGAGAGAGAAGAGAGTGAGAAACAAAGGCAGAAGGAGGAAGCTGGGCCAGGGCTGGGGGCAGAGGGCGTTGAGAGGGCAGGTGAGGCCTCATGGCCGAGTGTCCTCAGACCCGGCCAGGTTGAACCCAGGGCCAGCAGGAGACATCCACAGAGATGGGAACCCTAGGCTCTGTCCCTATGCCTGGGGGTTCCACTGAGGGACACTTTCTGGATCCAGCAAGAAGAGTCTCAGGCAAGCAGAAATATTTCAGTTTCGAGAGACACAAACCTCTCTGACACTGGTGCAAGCCCAGAAGGAATTCATTGGCTCATGTGACTGAAACATCAGGGATAAATAGGGCTTGGGCACAGCTGCATTCAGGAATCTGCCTTTTTCCTTCCATCTTTCTGCTTTTCTTTCATCTGTTTTGGCTTCACTCATAGGTGGGCTTGTGATGCCAGAGGTGACCACCAGCAGCTCCAGGCTACATCTTAAGCCGAGCAACTTCAGAAGGAGGAGAGAGAGCCCTGGCCCTAAGAGCGCTGGCAAACCTCTCAGGGCAAACTCTCGTTGGCCTGGCAGGCTCACATGACCATCTTCCATTCAACAGTGAGCCCAGGGGAATGGATTACTCTGATTGGCCAGGCCTAGGTCACATGTCCACTTACAGAGCCAGGGGTGGGGTTGAGCCCCATACTATTAAATAACTACTGGGGCTGAGAGTCAGGAAAGGAGGGTGGTTCATCAGAGAAAAACCAACTGCTGCTACCACAGATGGGGAACGCATGCAGGACAGGTGAAAAGTACAGCCATTCCATGTGCTCTTTCTTCCCCCTTAAGACCCCCTGGCCAAGATGGTGCCAGGGGCCTGGGCTCAGACACAGAATAAGGCAGAAGCCAATGGGTGGTAGAAGACACATTCTCTGTAGTTCCCAAGGAACAGGGGCAGGGCATCTTTGGGCAGGTCCTTCTGCTGACCTGGCATTGCCCCGAGAAGCTGTCCTCGGGCACCCCAGCGAGAGGACTGACTGCCCATGCCCGCACAGACGAGCAGCCCACTCGCTGCCCTAAGGAGACTGAGAGGCGGCACCGTCCTCTCTCTGGCCAAGAGGCCGGCATTTGGCAGAGCTGCCAGTGTTGGCGGCTGAGGGCTTCTCAGAGTCTGTGCCAAGTGGCGTGACCCAGCAGGTCTGAGTGTGGGACGGACGCCTGACGCCTGGCCCAGTGTCCGTCTGACCCAGACAGAGCCAGCATCTCCGTGCCCTGGCACGGAAAGCAAGACCAGGCAGCCAGGGTGGGGGCACACGAGGGCGTCGGCAGCTGGGAGGGGGATGGGCTGTACTCCGACCCCATCAGCAGGAGAAATGCAGACACAGTCCCCGAGCAGGGCTGGAGGGGTGAGAGCAGCAGGGGAAGGCTCGAACCCTCCCCAACTCCCAAGTAGGAGTGGACCCCTGGGTCCCCACCCCGGGCTCCTTCTCTCCTCTCTCCTCTCACAAGGTGTCGGTTTTATAGGAGCCCAAGGAAGGAGGTGGGGGTGGAGGGTTAGAAACCGTGGCTGTCTTCCTTTAGTCTTATCTTTCTCATGATATTATAATAGACTCCCGCATTCTGGCTGGCCGCACTGCTGCGCAGAACGGAGGCTCTGTGTCCCAGCTTCCTCGGTGTCGGGTGTGGCCGTGTGGCCGGGCTCTGGCTGGTGCACCGAGCAGAAGCGTGTGCAGCTCTCCCTGGAGCTGCCTCACTGTTGTTTCTGGATTCCAGCCAAACGGAAGGGACAGGAAGAGGGAGGGCTGCCATCCTGCCCTTTGAGGGCTCCAGATGGGGACGCCCTGGGGGTGGGGGATCCACATGACAGAAGGAGCCTGAGCTCTTTGCGGACGGAGCGGCCCTACCACATGCGCGAGAGGGGAAGGCGTTTTTATTGTGTTGAAGCCGCTGTTGTTTTGGGTCTGTGCAGCAGTAGCCAGACTGCAATGTATACCAGCTCCTCCAGGTGGGTAGAGAAGGAACCCAGAGGATTCCCCTCAAACACGCCAATGCCCTTTGGCAGAGTGAAGTCAAGGCAAGGCCATTCCGCAGGTACATACGGTGAGCCGACACTGGCCCGGGCACTGTTCCCTTGGGGCACAGGACAGTGAGGCAACCCTATCCGTGCTCTCCCTCCTGGCGCTGGCAGTCCCCGTGGGAGAAAACAGACAAGGGCTATTCTGTGTTGAGCAGTTAAAGGAGCTGATATCGGAGCTGAAACCTACACATTGAGAAGGAGCTGCATGGAAAGGCTTCCCAGGGGAGGGAATAGCAGTGGCCAAATCCCAGAGGCAGGACAAGGGTGGCATGACCCATCTGAAAATGCTTGCGATCGTGAGTTACTGCTTCCTGTGCAGCAGACACTGTGCGGTAGGCTAAGCGTTCGTATGTGTGGACTCATTCGACGCTCACCCCCGAGGTAGCTGTGATTATTATCTTCTCCACCGTGCAAAGCATGAAGCTGAGACACAGAGACGTTACACTGACTTCCCAGGGGCCCACGACTGCTAGCCAGTGGAGCCAGGCTTGGAACTTCGTTCTCTTTCCCTCCTGTTTCTACACTCCCATTTTACCGCCAAACCTTAAATCCTACAGTGGCTTGAAAAATGTGGTCAGAGCTAAGGCGCGCAGGCCGGTCCTGTGGCCTCTACCCCAGCCCTAAACCCTGGGCTGGCTACGAGATGTCATGAAACATCAGTGAGGGAGTAGATGGAGAATGTCCTTGCCTAAAAGGACAGCTGGGGACGGAGAACGACATTTTCTTTTTTCCTTATTTCTCGAATGGAAGTGACTTTATTGAAGTTCTAATTCTAGCTGACATTGTGATTGACATTGTGATTCCACAATCAACAATCACTGAGTACCCGTGGCGGGTTGGCCCCTATGCCAGATCCCGGGATTAAAAGGTGAATGAACCACAGACTGCAGCCCAGTCAAGGACGTTGGTGCCCATCCCTGCAAGCCCCTGTGGTTGTTATGTCCCCAAAAAACAGTATCCGAGCAGAACAACAAAGGAAGGGTGACGAAGGTGCCCAGTCTTGTTGCAAAGGGCTCAAAGGAGACCAATGTCCTGTGAGTAAAACCATTAAGACCCCCCTTTTCCCAGCCTCCCCCTTCACCTCCACTCTCCCCCGGCAAGTCAACCTCTCCAGTGGTTCGTGTCCTTCCCCACACTGTTGTTTTGCATAAACAGAATTACAAGGGTTGTTGGCGATCCCTTCGGTTTTGCTCATATGCCCTGATGCTTTGCTCATTCTCAAGTCCTCGAGTCCTGACCTTGCCTCCTGATCTGCCCCCTTCTCTGCATCTCTGCCCTTATTCGGGTCCCTGTTGTCTCTTGCCCTTTTGTCTCCTCCTGGTCTCCCTGTCTCCCTGTCTCCAGTCTTGTCCTAAAATTCCAATTCCAGGCTCCTGCTGGAGAAATATAACTAAAACGCAAGTTGGACCATGTAAGGGGCATTTGAGACGTGCCAAGGCTGCCTGGCATCTTCTGAATACCACCCTGTGTTTGGAGAGCCTCCCACAGTGCAATTCCTGCCTCCCTTGCTGCTAGGGGAAGTCATGTGACTTGGGCTTCTCCAATCACATCCTCCCATTTGAGAACAGGATTTGGAAGGGGATATGGAGGGACAGACAGAACTGAGGTTCTGCTAAGCAGGGCTATGGAGGCATCTGGTCCTTCTGGGGCAGAGGGTGCACTTCCTGGTGCCCAGTGCCCCGGGGCTGGGTACGACTCCCGGCTGTGTATCTCCTGACCTAGGCTTCTGGCCCTTGAAAGGCTCTCTGTGCCGCCTGCTATCCTTTCATGAGTTCCAGTCTCGCTTAAAGCAGTCGGCTTGGGTTTCGCTGTTGGTGATGAAGAGCGACTGGTGCCGATCACCTGGCTCTCCTGTGTAACGGTTTTCACCGGTTCCCCTGCCCACTGCTCTCCCCTCTAGCCTCGTGCCCCAGCCCCCACTTTGAATTCCAAGTACAAGCCAACTGTATACACCTAATTTCTCACTCCTTTATGCAATTCCGTGCACTGGAATTTTTATCTCACTGCAGGCCGTGACGTGCCTGCTTCACAGAAGAGAAAACTGAGTCTCGGGATGTGGTCACATGTGTGCTGCAGAGCAGGATCAGAGCTCAGATCTCCTGCCCTCCCATCAGATACACAGCTTTGCTTTGGAGAAACTGTCAACACCGATCGACCATGTTCAGGCTCAGGTCCCTTCTCCTTCATGAATTTGAGGCCCTCCAAGACTCTCTCTCCCGGATGCCCCTTTGCCACTGAGCACCCCTGCACCACCCGAGGCCTGTGCTGTGTTCCCTCCCCAGGTGCAGACACCTCCCCACACCCCCACCTTTGCCCAGGGAACTTCCCGCCCCCAAACTGCCCTCCCCATCCCTGTGGTCTGGCTCTGAAGCCAGACTCCTTGGGTTCAAATCCTGGCTTTGCGTCTTCCCGGATGTGTGAGATTAGGCAGGTCGCTACCTCTCTCTGTAGCTCGGTTGTCTTGTCCATAAAATTAGCATAATGATGCTACCCTCTTAAGTGTGTTGGGTGGAATAACTGAGCAAACATGGATGAGTCACTTAAAAAAGTGCTGGCACTTAGTATGTACATAGTGAGTACTAGCTGCTATTATTGGTATCATCGTCATCATCATCTGACCAAGTCCACCTCTACCCACCTCTTATGATTTCTGTTCCTTGTGGGCAGCCCCTCCTCAGAGGGCAGGATCCACTGGTTCCCATTCAGGGCTCCCAGGACACCCTTATTTAGAGCACGTGCATGTACCACGCCTCTTCTGAGTGCTACAGGCAGCGGGGTGGGTGCTTCATAGGCGGGACTCTTGCACCAGATGGCCTGGGTTCATACCCTGGCTCTAGCTACTTATTAGCTGTGTGACTTTGGGCAAGTGCCTTAACCTTTCTGTGTGTGCCTTAGTTTCCTGGAGGAAATGGAGATGCTAATAGGAGCCACTTCATGGAGGAGGTGTGGGGACCAAACAAATTGTTAATACTTTGAACAGCATGTGACACATGGGAAGTGCTTAGTAAATGTTGGCTTTCTTCACTGTTTACTGCCTGTCTTGCTCTCTATGCCGTGAGCATCTTTAGGGCACAAGCCAGGCTTTATTTATCTTTGTGTTTTTGGCACCTCACACTGTGCCTGGACCGCGTAGGTGCCACATTAGTGCCCTGTGCCTGCGGTATGGTCTCATGTCGGTTATTTCTTTCGTATCTCCTGCCTGAAGGGCCTGTTCCAGCCTGAAAAAGGGGAAGAGTGCCTCCGAGCAAACTGGGTCCCCTTTTGGGCCGCTGGCCCAGGAAGCTGAAGAAGGCTGGGGTGGGGGAAGACCTGTTAGCTGGGGGAAGCTGCCGCTCCTCAGCAGGGCCTCGGGGACCACCCGCCTCGATCAGGAGCATTTAGGACCTCTTTTGGAGGCATGCAAGGGATGCTCCACGCAGACGGCCCCGGCATATGCCGTTTCTCGGACTGTGCCAGACGGCGGGACTTGGCTGCGCTCCCTCTATATCTGCGAGCCTGCTGACCCATTCAGAGTCTCCAAAATGCAAAAGAGAAATTACAATGCTGCTTTGAAATGACTGGAGCTGGGAGACCGCAAGCAGCCTGGCAAAGAAGGAGCACGCCATTGTCGCTGGTGCTCAACTGTGTTCGTGCGCCGGCAAAGCAAGATGGACTCCAGCCTGCTTGAAGAACACCTGGTCAGCTTGACCACCATGCAAAGAATCTAGAACAGAACAGTGGTTAAGAGACGGGGCCCTGGAGCCCACTGCCTGGGCTCAAATCCAAGCTTCTTCACTTAACAGTTGCATGATTCTTTGGCAAATAACTTTAGTTCTCTGTGCCTCAGTTTCCTTATCTGTAAAATGGAGATATTTTTGCTATAACAGTGGAAAGACATGGGGAATCAACAAGGCTGTTTGCCTGTGTATCAATATGACAACAGCCAACTCTTATACCGTACATAGCACATGCCAGGACCTGTTCTTCCCATGTGTTCTTCACATTTAATCCTCACAACCACCCCATGAGGTGGGTGCTATTATTTTCTCTTTTTCACAAATAAGCAAAGTAAAGAAAGTTCAAACAGGACACTGAAGGTCACAGAGACAGAAATTGGCAGAACCAGGATTCGAACTCGAGCAGTCTGGCTCACGGGCCACACTCTTAACCATCGAGCCGTGCTGCCTGCCAATGATATAGATCTCATCAAAGACAGAGTCTTGCCCTGAAGCGAGTGCTTGTGATTTACTCTGGGAGATTTAGCAAAAAGCTGTGTGTGCAAGAACCTGGAACAGCCAGAGGCTATCGGCTTAGCTAACTGATGATGATCAATCAATCTTTTCTCCCGCAAATAGATGGAATTAGTTAGCATAATCTTGGCTATAAGTCACTGTTAATCCAACTCAAAGTGTTTTCAACAGCCATGACTTTAGTGATGATTATCATTCACCCAGGAGTTCAGGTAGCTGCGGTTTGGTTAATCCAGTGGCTCTTCCCCACTTCTGTTCTGTGGGCACCATCTCTGGGCACCAGCTGCACCCACAGGCCAACACCCTCTTGACAGCAAGATGGCTGCCCACGGTTCCAGGCAGTTCTAGGTAAGAAAAATGTATGAGGAAGAGGAGAGAGGAGAGAGCAGGGGTTGTCCTTTCTTGGCCATCCTCTTGGGAGCCTGAAAACATTTTCCGGAATCTCTCAAAGGACCTCCCACCAGGTCTGATTGGCCACTATGGGGTCACATGCTCCTTCCTAGACCAATCACTGGCAGGAGGGGTGGTAAGATTGACATGTGCTTGTCGACCTCCCCTCACTTGCTTCAGCCATTCCTCCTGCCGGATGCCTGGCCCATTCCCGAGTATCAGATGGCTAACCGTTTGTGTCAGTTAGGAATCCTTGTAGTTACAACAGAAAATCCAGCTAAGAGCAGCTTAAATGAAGACGCTCAGAGCCAGTGCTGTATCCGTCATCGATGCCTCAGGGGCCAGGCAATCCCTGTCTTTCGGCTCTCGATCCTCAGCGCTCTGGTTTTGTCCATCTGCAGCTTCATCACCTTCTCGTTCTAAGATGGCTGCTTTGCCTCCAGGCAGGAAGGGGAAGGGAGGAAGCAGGGATAGGAGGCGTTGCCAGGAACCCCCTGCGGACATCTGTTTACGTCTCGTTGGCTGGCACTGGGTCATGTGGCCACTGTTAACTGCAAGGGAGGCTGGGAAAGCGAGTGCCTTAGCTGGGCCCTCCCTTTGCTACCCTGAACAAAGCCAGGGTCCTCTGTAGGAGGGAGAAGTGGATACTGACCTGGCAACTAGCTGTGTCTGCCACGTCTCTTTAAAGCTCGACTCACTCTGCATGCCACTGGGAATCCTTCCCTGCTAACCCCCAGCACTCCCCAGGATGGTGCTGACAGCACATCTTGGTAGGTCGGGGAAACTGAGGCTCACAGGGCAGTATTGATTTGCCCAAGGTCATAGCTAAGTATAGGGCGGAGCGGGGCCATGGACCTGGGTCTGTCTCACTGGCAAGTGCCTGCTCTCCTGCTCCTCCTGTGGAAGCCCCAGTAGCCTGAGTGAATGGTCACTGCATGCTTGTGGACAGTTCTGTTTATCAGGAGAGCTTGCCCCTTGGCTGAGGACAGAGAGGCCATCGTGGGCTGCAGTTGGCGTGAGCACAATTTGCAGACTCTCTTTGACTCTAGGAACCCGAGAACATGGCTTCTGACTATGGCAAAAACATTGAGCTTTTGAGCGGGCTCCGTGCTACGGCAGAAGCTCATGCAAGCCTTGAACATTTTTCTTTCCTTTTCCTCCCCTGAGTTCTGCTGGGGGCCGGTTCGTGGGAAGTTGGCTAATTGGAGCTGTCCCTGCTGCCCCCATGAGAAATGGGATGTTGCACACCACGTCCCCTGGAGAAAGTCTCCCATCTGTTCACCGCATGAGGATAATTATGTGTATAAATTACCGCGTTCTCCTCCCTCCCCAGGCCGGCTGGAGAGGGGGTGTGCTCATGACGAAGGTTCCCGAGTGACCTTTCTGATGAAGGAAGATGACTAAGTCAGCTCCTAAATCAGCCGTCTGCCCGAGCACGACTGCAGTATTGATTTTCTATTCTAGGGCTGGAAAACGGACATTTATTTTGAAATATGTTCTGTAATGAATCTGTGATTTGGGAAGGGTGCTTCTGCAATTATTACTGCTGAACTTGATGTGACTTCCGGCAACAGAGAAAGTCACTGACTGTCACTGGGTTTACTTTGGCCCTTTATTACTCAGAGGAAAGGCTCCAGGCCAAGCAGTTTGGGAAGACGTCACACCAGGTACTTCCTGGCAGTAATGACTCTGCTCCTTGTGGGGAATCGCGCTCTGAATACTCCGACTGCAAAATATATTACAGGGAATCCTCTCTACCCGAAAAGCCCTGGCCTGGGGGGAAGGCCGTGTGGGGTCTGGTCACGGTCACTGACCAGCAATGGCACCTCGGGCAGTTTGCTGCCTCTTCAAGGGCCCCAGTGCTCCCTGCTGTGAGATGGGGGAGGTGACCCAGCTTCGGTGGCCTCAGTGGCAGGCAGAATAATAATCCTCCAGGATGTCCACATCCGCACCCCTGAGACCTATGCATGTTCTAGGTGACGTGGCAAAAGGGAGGTGAGGCTGCAGACGGAATTGAGGTTGTTAATCAGCTGACCTTAAAATGGGGGGATTATCCTGGATTATCTGGGGGCCCTATGTAACCGCAAGTGTCTTTATAAGTGACTAAGGGAGGCAGAGCCAGAGAGATGGCACCGTGAGGAGGACTCGGCCTGACACTGCCGACTTACGGAGGGAGGGGGCCGTGAGCCAGGGAGTGTGGGTGGCCCCTAGCAGCTGAGATGGGCAAGGGAACAGGCTCTCCCTTAGAGCCTCCGGAAGGAATGCAGCCCTGCTGACACTTCATTTTAGCCACGTGAGACCCATTTAAGACTTTGACCTCCAGAACCGTAAGGTGATAAGTTGGTGTTGTTTAAGCCACGGAGTTCATGGTAATTTGTTGCGGCAGCAATAGAGAACATATCCGGCCCAAGCTCCACTGGGCCTGGGAGTTGCTGAGTGGTCTCCACCCACCCGAATCCAACCATTCTCACAGCCCTGCCCACTCCTCCCTCATTGAGAATTCTCCACTTTGTCTCCCCAGCCAGATTCAAAGTTTTGGGAGGACATAGACTCTCTGCCTCAGCATCCATGCAATATTTCCCACAAAGCACTTGCTTGGGTTCCACATGGCAAAGCCCAAAGTCATGGTGTTGGCTCTGGGAATGCGACGAAAGCCAATCTTTGCAGATCTCTCACCGCCTGCCAGGTGAGGATTGAGGATCTCTCCATGGGCTACCTTGCTGCATCCTTAGAGAAATTAGGGATTATTATTACCCCACCATTTGACAAATGAGGCAATCGAGGCACAGAGAAAGTGCATCACTTGCCTAGGATCCCAGAGATAGGAAACCACGGAGGCCACGTTTCAACCCTCTGCACCATCAGCTCACCATCCCATCCCCAGATGCAGACGATGGACATTTCTGTCTTACGTCCAGTTCCGGGCAGATGTGGAGTCCAGGTAGGGAGCCCACAGTTTGCCTGGGAAAGTCCCCATATCCTGGAATAATTATTAATGGTATCCCCTATTCGTGCTCCAAAAAGGTCTAGTTTGGGGGTAAACCCTGTATATATAGTCACCCTATGTCAAATCCCCTCCCAGTGGCGACGAAATCCTAAAAAAAAAAAAATCGGTACCAGGGCTGAGTAGAGTTTGTGCCCTCTGGGCTCAAGGAGCATGGAAGACAGCCCTGAAATTGGGTGACTGACGTTCCAGCCTCAACTCTAGAACCATTTTGTTCTGCGATTCCGGGGGAAACGGGATGCTTTTTGTAACTCGCAGCGGGATGCCTGGCTCATACTCAGAAACAGGGCATGGCAATATCTGAGAAGTTCAAGTGCTTTCTCCTGATGTCCTCCAGCCCGAATTTCTCCACCTGCAACACAGAGGAAATGGTACAGTCTATCGGAAGAGAACGGTGATTGTGGAAACGAAACCGCTGTGGAAGGCAGGCCAGAAAGCACCTACGATATAAGCTGGGTGTTTCTGGGGAGATGACATACTTTGTGGCCAGGAGTGTGGATGACCTCTGTTCGCTACACTTCTTGGACTCTTATTCCCTAAATGAGAGTCAGGAGGAAACCTCATTTTCTTATCAATTTAGCCTAAAACCTGATATATGAGCAGGCCCAAAGGTCCACTCACTCAACTGTTTTCACGCCCAGGTTGGACATGCCCCACCTTGTCCCAGATGTGCTCAGCCAATCAGCTGCAGGACGTCCACACGGGGTTTGAGTGCCCTTGACTGGTGACCAGATCTCTGGTGCTGATGTTCAGACCTGTGTTCTCCATGCAACAAGCTTTGCATTGACTGGGCTTTGTGCCTGGGAGGACGCAGTTGTACCACTGCCGTCTCTTAATGACTAACATCTCCCAGTGCCTCCCTATTTCAACTTCATCCCTCTTAAAATCCATTGTCCACACAGCAGTGCAAGTGACATCAGATCACGTCACATTCCTGAGTGGCCACCTTCCTGTGGCTTCCCACTGTGCCTAGAATGAAACCCAGACACCTCCCCATGGCCCGCCAGGCCCTACACAACCAGCCCTGGCTGCTCTTCCATCTTCGCCTCCCACTGCTCCACCCTGGTACTGTGTTCTCGCCATGCTGACCTTTGACCTTTCTTTCCTTGCATGTGCCAAGCTGGTTCCTACCCCAGGGCCTTTGCATTTGCTCTTTCCTCTGCCTGGACACCCTTCCCTTGGTCTCCACATGAGTAAAGTTCTTCCTCATCAGCCCAGCTCATACATTACTTCCTGAAAAATGTCTTCTTTGACTCACTCCCCTGTCTAATGTCACCTTCTGTTCCATAGTGGATGCTGGAATGCACTACCCAGAGCACACTCAGGACTTACTTCAGCTCCTAGAAGAGCTGCCCCCAGAAAGCCCTCAGCTGTCAGCTCCCTGCAGAGATTGCCTCATCTGAACACAGGTGCCTCACCAAAGTCACAGCCCTTCCTGGGTCACCACATCCAGGGACTGATTGGCCGGGGCTGGGGGTGGAAAAGCCCAGCCCCCTCCCCTGTCTTCAGAGGTCCCCACAGTCCGGCTGAGGCCGCCATGGCGACTGCATCACTCTCCTCTTCTCCCTGCACCCGGCCCTGCCTGCGACCCTCCTTTGCGCAGGTGTTGATTCCAGGAGCCCTCTCCAATCACCGCCTGCGTGCTGACTACCCTCTCAGAGTGTTTCCTGGGAACCCCACTTGTCACACCCCTGCACCCTCTGTGACATTCTCACTCCATTTCTTTCATAGCGTGGGCCGCATCCTGACACTGCAGTGCTCATTTATTGCCTTACACATTTGCCATCTGACTTCCTCCATCTGCTCTGGGAGGGTGGGACCCTCCTGATCTGATTTGCACGGTGCCTGGCACGTGGCAGGTGTTCAGTGTCAGTTGGAAGGAAGGAAGGGAGGAAGAGAGGAAGGGAGGATGGGGGAGGGAGGAAGGCTGGAGGGAGAGGGAGGGAGACAGGAAGGACCCCGATGTGGTGACTTTCGTAAGAATTGCCGATGTCCGATGAGCAGCACTGGAATTTACACCTGTCATCACCCGTCTGCAGCTACAAAGGAAGCAACCCGGGACCAGGTGAGTGAGATGACCGCAGTGAGATCATTGTCCAGATGGAGACGCTGGAATAGGAATCTTTATCTGGGTACATTTTCTACTTAAAAAATGTTTAAAAGGTAATGTATTCATTCTAGGAAGTTCAGATATATTCTTCTGTCTTTTCTCTATGCATGCATTAAGAAATCTGTCCATAATTATTTATAACCTGATTTTTTTCACTTAAGCACAGTGCAGTTTTTTTTTACGCCAATGCACACACGGCTGCAGCGTCACTTCCAATGGCCGCACGGCGCTCCATTGTGTGGCTGTGCCCTGTTCTGTCACCAGGCCCATCATTTTACCACAGTGGTTAAGAGCACAAATGCCTGAGTTCAAGTTCTGGCCCTGCCACTTACTAACTGTGTGACCTTCAGCAAGTTTCTTAATTTCTTTGTATCTCAGTTTTATCATTATAACAATGTGGTAGTAACAGTGCCTACCTCAGGGTTGTTTTGAGAATTAAAAGACTTACACTATGTAAAGAGCTTAGAAGAGGGGCCAGCACATGGTCCCCTGAGCTCTGGTCCTAGATCCTCCTCTCTTGCCTCTCTGTCCTCCTTCTCTAGGTGTTGGTCTATGCCTGAGACCACGGTGACCGCCACTGCCTCCGTACCTCCCAGATATGCAGCTCCAGTTGTTCTCCCTTATCTGAATTTCAGACCCGTATGTTCAACTGCATATTTGCTTTTCTCTTGGGTTGCCTCTAATTTATTGATTCCCTTTCTACCACCCACCCACTCACCCACCCACCCACTCACCCACCCATCCACTCACTCATCCATCCATCCATCCATCCATCCATCCACTCATCTATCCACCCACCCACTCACCCACCCATCCACTCACTCATCCATCCACCCATTCATCTATCCATGCACTTATCCATCCATCCATCCACTCATCTATCCATCCATCCATCCATCCATCCACTCATCCATCCACCCACTCACCCACCCATCCACCTATCCATCCATCCGCCCACTCATTTATCCATCCACCCACCCACTCACTCATCCATCCACCCATCTACCCACTCATCCATCTATCTTTCCATCCATCCATCCATCCATCCCTCTACTCATCCATCCATCCACCCATCTGCTCATCCACCCATCCACCCACCCACTCACCCACCTATCCACTCACTCATCCATCCATCCACCCACTCATTCTATCCACCCATTCATCTATCCATGCACTTATCCATCCATCCATCCACTCATCTATTCATCCATCCATCCATCCATCCATCCACTCATCCATCCACCCACCCACTCACCCACCCAACCACCAAAACATCCAAACGCCCACTCAATTATAGATTCATCTAT
>CAUYSK010040527.1:0-48635 GCA_963575035.1 Avahi laniger | reverse complement strand
TGTATTTACAGCTGCTCCCCATTGCTGGCAAGAGCTGCGCCTTCTGTCAGATCAGTAGCAACATTACATTCTCATAGGAGTGCGAACCCTACCGTAAAATGCGCATGCAAGGGATCTAGGTTGCACGCTTTTTATGAGAATCTAATGCCTATGATCTGAGGTGGAGCTGAGGCAGTGATGCTAGCGCTGGGGAGCAGCTGCAAATTCAGATTATCACTAGCAGAGAAGTTTGACTGCACAATAAATACAATGTGCTTGAATCATCCCAAAACCATCCCCCTCTACCCCCAGTCCATGGAAAAATTGTCTTCCATGAAACCAGTGCATAGTGCCCCAAAGGTTGGGGACTGCCGTGTTAGGATATATAAAATAAAAATTTAGCACAAATATACACTACTTAGTAAGTGGAGGGAACACCGAAATATTTCGTTAGTCAATATTTTAACAAAAGAAACTCAAAGGAATATGAAAGTTTTACGGAGGTATGCAATGCAAAATGCTAGATCAAAAGGGCGGTTTTATGCACTCTCTCTCACAGAAAGGTGTCCTTTTTCCTCCTCCCCCGTCCACCCAGAGCTCCATTTCTTCTTAAAAATATCTATGCAACTGATATAAAGAACAATCTCAATTTAAGCAGTCAGGCAGCTGTCTTTTCCTAGCTATCTCTACATCTAAGTCTAGCAAAATAATTTTTCTCTCAAAGTAAATGATTCAGGATGTTATGATGCTAAACACTTCCAAGGCCTCTAGTACAATAGCATTAACTAAAATAAAAGCCTCAAAAAATAAAAATAAAAACCTCATCAAATAGATAATCACAAGAAAATATGTGATAATAAAATCGAAGCTTATAAACCTTCACTCCCCACCCCCATCTCTCTCTCTGCTCATGTTTTCTTTCCTTCTCCAACTTTCTTCTCTCTCTCTCTCTCTCTCTCTCCCTCTCTCTCTCTCTCTCTCTCTCTCCACACACACACACACACACACACACACACACACACACACACATACTCTCTCTCTCTCTCTCTCTCAGGAAACCTTCAGGTAAAATGTCTTTATTCTCTCTTTTTATGACAGAGGTAAAATAAATTCAGAAACCAGAAGTCATAAAAATAATATTCATTTTGGAGGTTTTTTCATTGCTCACAAACAGTTTAGATTGCTCCTTCATAATATACCAAGCAACTTTACTTTTTCAACAGTTTTTATTCTGAAGGAAAATTGTAAGGTATAAATATTTCATTCTACCCATAGAGAAAGTGTCAGTTTTCTCAATTTGGTGGATATTTTTTACATTGTAGAACATCAGTAGAATTAACAGGTGGTAGGTAATCTTAAACATTTGCTGATATTCTAAATAAGAAAACATCCCATTTCATCACATCTGGTAGTTTGATACCATTGGAAGGTAGAGAATACCTAAAGCATGAATAATTTGATCTCTTTCAGTTTCTATCATTAAAGCAGCACAATCTTAGCACAGCGCCTGATACATAGTGGGTGTTTGATTAGTATCTACTTATTGAATAAATAACAGATCTACTTTATATAAAATAAAACAAGTTAAAGAGATTCACAACAGTATTTCAGAGAAGCTGATGCTGTGCACATAGGCATTAGGACATGGAGAACAGAGAAGGACACATTAGTAACATCAATGAACAAATTATGCCTTGAAGAATATCCCTAGTGTTCTTAGTGATACTAATAAGAAATTTAACAATCAGTGCTTTGTGAAGGCTCTTCCATCTTATTCACTTTGTTATGTGTACAATGAATCAGTGTTGCATATTTGTCGGGGCAAATCTTTGACTTTTCCCATTGGAAAGATGTCTGGAGGGATGTTTACTATCACAATAGGGATCTGATCAAATTTGAGGGATGGGTAAGGAGACTAAATAATCTGATATAATAGTGATATATGTCTCCATGGGTTGACTCTCATAATTTATCATTTTTATTTTTAATTTAATGAAGCTTTATAATTTTCACATATTCAAAACAGCATTGTGATATATTTTGTATGTATTGCATTTTATCTGAGGTCTGTTATATTTCATGTTCTGTCATAGTTCCTAAAGCTACTTGAAGTTATCATAAAGTTATCTTAGGAGGTTAGGTTAGCATGCAGAGACATCTGCTACATGTTCATTCTGATCCCTTCCTGTTGTATACTTAAGGCGGGCATTGGGCTAGGCATTATGAATATGTAGATAACATAAACTCCTGATAAAAATAATGTCACATAATAAAGAAAAAACAATTGTGTACACTTTGCAAAAGTGGAAAAGACAAAGAGTTCAATCTAGCTTTGTTTTTATCATGCTGCGATCGGGTTTATAAGTCACAATGGAAGCAGTCCTTCAGCAGCTGGCATTATTCACCATTAGTATGAGAATAATAAGGGATTGTCTATTGCTAAGAAAGCATTCCATTGGGCAATGAAATATTAATAGGATATAGGACATGTAAAACATACATAACAACTAAGTAGTGCTATTTAAGCAGAGAGAAAAAAGTCGTCACAGAATTAAATATAATACATCTTGACTGCCGACGAAGGTGAAACTGCTGATCCCTTTGGATATTTGACGTATACTTTGATTCAGTTTTTCTAATATAAGACACATACCTGTCAAAATCCATTTCCATTCTTTCCCATTTGATTTCTATGATGCATATATGTGCATATTAACTTAGTTTCCAGAATATAAATTCTACTCTTGTAATAGCATGTTTACTGGATCTATTGTGAACATAGAATACTTGTTGGCCATGACATTGTTGGGATCGAACCACCCAATACAATCATGTTCATAATGAGGTTTTAAACTCTTGATTCACTTGGTCACGTAGAGACAAAGTATATTACGTGGAATGCAGTGTAAGTTGTGCTGGAGTCTGTGGCAGTGTATTATAGTAATTAAACCCAAGAAAAGAAAAAGAAAGTAAAGTAACGAGAAAAGTTTACTTAAAACTGTGTGTGGAACTTGGATCTCAGTCCTTTTACATCGCAGGAACCAGATTAGGAATCAACAGTCTCACCCCTCCCATTTATGTCTCTTCTTTTTTGCTTCAAGACAGAAAAAAAGAAATTTGAAGATGGTGAAAGGGAAAATGTTATTTTGTAACAGTGTCAATTGGAAGAACCTGGAGTAGATATGTGCTTTTTCTATAGTTTTTAAAATACATAATTTACACATCAAAAAGGATCTGAAACGACAGTTCTATCCAGCATTTAATCCAGAGAATCATTTCTTATAACAGAAAACAGTACCGTTTCTTTCAAAACTAAAAATATAAGCTTATCATACAACCCAGCAATGATACTCCTAAGAATTTACCCAGATGAGTTGAAAACTTAGATCCACACAAAAACCTGCACAAGAATATTTACAGAAGCCTCATAATTGTGAAATATTGGAAGCAATCAAAATGTCCTTCAATAGGTGAAAGGATAAATAAAGTGTGGCACATCCAAACAATGGTTATTATTCGGTGCTAGTGATGATGATTACACAGTGCATTGCATATTTGTATGTTTCTCTTAGATAGATAACACTAATATAAAATATTGTGCTTACACCTCTGTTCCTTATCTCCCCTAGTTTAGACATTTTCTCTAAATGTTCTACTATTTAAGATGAAAAATTTAGAGCCCTTACCTTTTCCTACAAAATCTCCTTCTACCGTTTATCCTTGCAACATTCATTGCCTGTACCTTTCCTTGGTACTATTTGCATTCTCTTCTGTGATAAGTAAGTCTTCTGGCTAATTAGGATTAATTTCTTTCTCTGTAGATCCAATGACACAACTCTTGTGCTAGTTAAAGAAGATGTATCTAGCCGCCAGCATCAAAGCAAAATAAAAAATTTTCCTTAGTCTCTACTATTTATTTAAATTCAAATCACGTTTATTGTGTGTTTTATATATAGATAATTGTGTTTTGTTTCCTGGGGCTTTTGATTGCCTTCTTTTCTATTGAAAAAAGAATAATGAATCTTCCCCATATCAAAATATATCCACCCTATCTAGAAACTCATACACTCCTCCGGTCGATTTCTCAGAGACAATGCTTCCCAGACTTTTTCAATTCCCTGCTCTACTGACATCTGTTTTCATTCTAGGTCTCCAGTACAGCTATCATCCTAAAATCTCATTTCACCGTACACCTGTCCTTAATTCACTGTTTCCTGAATCCCAGATTATTTTCCTTTTTGATTTTTCTCCCTTGCTCTGAAGAAATAACCTTCTAAAACACATTTCTTTTAGTTTCTTATTTTATTTTATTTTATTTATTTATTTTTGAGACAATATCTCTCTCTGTCATCCTGGGGAGAGTGCAGTGGCATCACCACGGCTCACTGCAACCTCAAACTCCTAGGCTTAAGCGATCCTCCTGCCTCAGTCTCCTGAGCAGCTGGGACTACAGGTGTCTGCCACCATGCCCAGCCCATATTTCCTATTTTTGGTAGAGGCTAATTATTTCTATTTTTGGTAGGGAAAGTGTCTCACTCTTGCTTAGGCTGGTCTTGATCTCCTGACCTCAAGCCATCCTCCTGTCTCAGCCTCTCAGAGTGCTAGGATTACAGGGGTGAGCCACCGCTCCCAGCCCTTTCTTACATTTTGATTAGATGTTGCTATTTTTTCTTTTTAAGATTTATTTTTAAGACCTTATTGTTGTTCTTTACTCCGCTTCTCTCCCATGTTGCTGTTGTTACTTGACTGAGTCTTCAAGGCAAAAATAAAGGACCCGGTTGATGTTTTTTCTAAGTTATTGTGGATTTCCTCCCATCTTATGTAGGTAACGCCAGAGTGAGGAGCACCTATCCCAGAGGTACTAACTCCAGTATAAGTAACCAAACAGTTTGCTAAATTTTCTTGGAGAAAATCCCTTCATTTTTTTTAACCCCTGTATTTTTTGACTAGGGTGTACAAAACTGGCTGCTCTGCTATACTGTTTAGGAGGATGTGCAGAATGGTTGAATCCTGCAGCTGTTTCACAAATAAACATCTGATCAAGTCTCCTTTTTTAACCACACCTGCCTCGCCTATTTCCTGCACTGGGGTCGCGGTGGGAGGTTCAAAGGGTCTTTACCTCCGCTATGTATATCTTGGGAAGTGGCTTGTTCCTCGTTTTGATCCATAACCGCACTTTACATGTTCTGTTTTCCAGAAATTTATTGAGCGTTCTCATCTGCCGATATATCCACATCATATACTTTCTGTTATATGGGCTAATCCCTTCTTGTGGTTTTCACTATATGACAATGGGGTTTTAGAAAGGAAAGGAGAAATATGCTTGTTCTCTACCCATGATTTAAATAGGAAATTTTAAAATAAACTTTCTTATTCTTATTTTGAATAAAAATAATTTCAACATACATAAATACAATTTATATATAAAATATTCTATTATAAAAACCAAAATTTTCCCTATTAACTTCACTTGATCCTTAAAAGTTATTCAAATCAAAATGTTGTTTTTAACATGATATTTTTAAAATTGATGTGTGTCACTTTTAAATAGGAATAGATGAGTAAGGATTCTGTTGGTAATCAATTTACTTGGCAAAAAAACCAGCACTTCTGAAGTGATATATTTAATTTGCATATTATTGTACAATGTAATAAAATGTATCTTGTTAAAAAATTCTTTCAAAGTATTTTCCCCAGAAAGATCTTGGTACTCCAGGGCATGACATGCAATTTGGTGGTTTTTATTTGCTTTCTTCATAACAAAGTCCGTAGATCAAGTTGATGGACCATCAAACATTAATTAGTTATTATATAAACACATTTAATATCTGCATTCACTTCATAAACAAAGGTAGGTCAAATATGTCATCACAAAAATGAATCTAAATTAGTTGCACATAGCCTTTAATTTATTATGCAGATATGAAAAATGATTTTTGGCAATGAATTTCTCATATAACTAATCAAGTTTATTTTATAAACTCTGAAGAAACTATAAATTTGCCTTGTTATAATAATCTATTTTAATGGGCCACTTCAGAACTCCCTATATAGTACTAATGGCTTTGAATATAAAAGTCATCTCATGTTTCATGTATTCCTAGTTTTACTTTCATTAATCATTATGGAATCACTGAAGCACTTTTTTTTTTTTTAACACAAATCGGGAGTAGAGCACATTTATTAAGCACAATTTGTGTAAAACTGAAGAGCCCTTCTCAGACAGGAAAGAAAAGGCAACTCCCCATATGGCAATTCTTTGGCAAGCAGAAATTTAAGATGGACCTTCTAAAAGTTACTTACCTATTAGCTATTCTCAGTTCTCCGAAATTTCAGAACTCAAAAAAACTTTGCCTCTTCATTGGGAAGAATGATATGTAAGAAAGCCAGTTGTCCATGAGGCATTTCCAATAGAAATATTTGGCCTATGATACTATGGCATTAGCAAAAACTCCACCGACTCCCAACAATCAGCTCCCTGCTCAACTTCCTGGGCTGCCTGGGCTTGACAATTATTTTCTTTTGTTAGAGCAATTATATTTATTTTGTATTGGCATTGTCATGACACTTGAGCTTGATTATGGTTCAGAGTCATTTATCTAGGACTCATTTCTATATTTGTAAAATTTCAGTTGCTCTACCCAAGTGTCTTCTCAAGAATTTATAAACTTTCCTTAATTATCATTAAAATTTTGATATCTAGATTACTTTCCAAATTTCCCTTTGTTTGAGATGTCACCTGAATATTTTCATCAACTTTATAAAAGGGATTTACTCAGAAAATAACAGGTAGGAGAAATATATAAGATCAAAAATTATCGTTTACAAATTGTACCTAATGAAAACAATGTAACATTAAAATAGTTTAGCATACTATCCTTGCAGTGAGCATTTTAGTTTACATAAATGACTACTAACAATTTTCTTCATGGCTTAGAATATTAAATTTAGTGGCATATGTTTTTAGTACCAAACACCATTCGGCAACATTCAAGCTTCTCTTTTAGGCATTAAAGATACAGGAATGCACTAATCAGACATGGTTCCTGTCCTCATGGAACTTACAGACTGTGAAGCCATATATTTTATAGGTTGATGCTTTTCCCCAGTGTGTCATTTTTATATAATACTCTCACGGTCTTCTATCTACTGTCAAACTCATGCTTTAAGGCCGATCTTACGTTTCATTTCTTCAATGAAATATCCTTGAGCTGACTTCTTCTTAGCCCGTCAATCTTCCTCAATATAAATTTTATAAAACAGTATATGTTTCAACTGAGATGCAGTATAGTATAGAAGTTTCAAAGGAACACCATGGATGTACGGAGTTATTTATTATTATTATTATCTCTGCCACTTACTAGTTATATATGCTTTGGCAATATTTTATTTAACCACTTGGTGACTCAGGTGTCTTATACATGAGATGAAAATAAGAACACCTGCTCCCTAAGAACTTGTGAGAACTGAGTTAGACATGCAGAGAAGGTAGGACAGTACTATTACAAAATCACTAAAGAATGGGAAGTTATGATCATGTTTTATTTTTACCACCATTATCATCAGTATTATCATTGCATCACATTGCAGAATGGTTTTGTTCTCCAGAGAAAACAGTAGGTTGAGAGAAGAGAGGTAATGTTTCATTTTTTTTTTTTTACTGCAAATATATAGCACAATTCTTGGCACCAAGTGATGTTTAAGAAAAATATATTGATTTGAATTTAATTCTTACATATATTAAAGGCAATGGGACAACACGAGAGGGAGGCAATGACATAAGAAAGACAGAGAAATTTAAAAATTTTAAAAAGCCCTTAATTCTTTACTTTCCAAAGTAAAACATTAGAGTCTGACAATAAAGAATTCAGGGGGCTGGGAATTAAGAGCGTTGTGATTTAAGACTGACTTCACTGTCCCTGAAGCATTAGGCAAAGTTGTTAAATTATTGGTGCTTGTTAAATTATTGGTGCCCAAACTTTCTCATTAACCAATGGGTGTTTTAATAGAAAAAATTTTATGGTGAAAGTATTTTGCACAAAACACACACACACACACACACACACACACAAACATTACAACAGAAATCTAAATGACTTAAAAGGTAAAAAATGTTATTTCATTTATTTTCAGTGCATATTTACTAAGAATTTATAATACATAAAACACAGAAAGTTGTAAATCTGGGGTCTTTGAAGGTGAATTCATCCATGTCTACAACTATAGATATATCTTCCAAACAATAATCCATCTACTCCTATTATGGAAGACTCCAAAACCCTTGAATAAGTTATAATTAGGGTGTATTCTTCTTACAATTTATCAGGATATCTATCTGTCTAGCTTACACTAATCCTAACAAATGTTCATTTACCACTAGAGAAATAATATTTTTCATGTACTCATTTACCTCTTTGTATAGTTAAACTGAGGACAAGTTTGCAAGAATGGAAAGGATAGAATTAGCCTTTTATCAATTAATAATAAGGTTAAACACCATAACATTATAAAAACCAAATGATTAATATAAATCAGAAGTGAATCACTGAGGACTGTCTGTTCAGTTTACTGAAAACACTGCAATAACTTAGTGGTAGCCAGATCATTATTTCTTATTCCCTCAGAATGAGTCTACCAGTAAATCAATGATCTAAATATTTTGATGTCATGCGATGAACCTCTATTCACCTCATTTGAGATCCAGCTGTTTATTCGCTCAATTGAAATTACACATTACTGCTTCAGCACCTGAGATCAAGCTCACTGCTAAATCTATCAGTGCATTACTACTCAGTTCTTACCTAATCCTAATTGCTGTGATGACAACTCATTGGCATTTCCGACACATCACGATTGTTAACCCGAATAAGACTGAGATGCAGAGAATAAAACATACCTTGTGTTCTCATAAATCTTTGTTCCTCTTCTAATCAATCTTGTAAAATTACTAGTGCAGGAAGACTGCATTATACTGATAGACAATGCTGAAATAAGGGAAACTTGTCATCTTCCATGTAAAATCTATGCCATTATCTAAAAAAACAAAAACAAAAGCAAAACAAAAACACCCTGCATACATCTGTTATGGAACTTACCTCAAAATATTAATAAAAATTAATAAAACATTTAATAAAATATGCAATCTTCTGAGTTTTTTGAAAGTCAATATGTAGAAATGATGCCGATAATGACGGTGATGCTGATAACAATAAAGCGGGGGGAAAATGTTACAGCCCAATCAAGTGCATTGTCTGCTGCTCAAGAGGAAGCCAGTGCCCTGAGATGGCGGATGTTACAGCAGAGAGAAAGTTTATTATCGCAGGCAACACGCAAGGAGGTTGGAGGAATTTCTCAAATCTATCTCCCTGAAAATTTGGGAGAAAGGGTTTTTAAAGCTAGTTTGGTAAGCAAAAGGCTAAGCAATGAGTCTTCTAATTGGCTGGGTTCAGGGCAGAACCATAGGGGTGTAGAAATTGTCTTCTTTGCTACATTGGTTCTTGAGTGGGGGTCTCAATACCAGTTGAGTCAGTTCCTCAGTATGGGCCACTGATCTTGTGAGTTAACTGTTCCTCCGGAATGCAGAGCCTGGAAGATAATCTCAAAAACTAGCCTTAGGTTTCACAAGAGTGATGTTAGCTATGGGAGCAATGAAGAAAGCTAAGAATTGTTATGACCATGAGCTATGTGATTCCTGAGTAGTAAGTGTTAGGGGGCTTGTACCGCAGGCTGAGAAAGAATTTTTGACTCAAAGATAGAAACAGGCTTAAAGTGAGGACTTTATTTTACTTTCCAAGGGAGGAAAGGTCACAGCATGAAAGGAAGAAGGAATACTGGCCCCAGAGATGAGAGGCTTGGGCTTTTATTGGAGTTATAAAGAGCAGAGCAGTTGTAGTTGCAAAATGATAATGAAAGGCAGTTGTTTTCCAGAGCAGTTGTTTTCAGTTAGGCTGGTTTTATCTGACTTCTCAGAATGTGCTTTGGCAGATGCTGGGGGTCTACATGCTCTTTTCTGTCTGCTTAGTATTTTTCTAGTTCTTCAAAATAAGCTCTTAAAAAAAAAAAAAAAAAACAAGCAAAGCCACAGGTAGTCAAGCAAGAAGCAAATAATGGAGCCCAGTGCACCCTTGTGTGCAGCAATGTTTTTATGTTAGATGATTTGCCAGCAATGCCATCCTTTCAGTAAGCCATTATAGAAAAGCCAGCTAGGGAACAATGGTTGGTTATATATGTATTTCACCTCCACAGTTCCCACTTTGTGGCCCTTTATTAATTTTATAAAGGGTGGTTTCAATAATGGCTATAGTTTAATCAGTCTGTCAATTACTATTGAATTATCTTTTTTAATTTGGCTTATAAAATGGTTATACATTTGAGATTATTGTTTTGAGTAATATAAGTAACACAATGCAAATGTTATTTATTTTGACATTTATTCCAACAATTATTAAATTTATATATTTAGATCTGGATATTAACTCTTATTTTCATATTTATTGTGATTTTATCCTGCAGGTTTTAAAAATGATACTCATGGTTTGTATCAGTGCCCTGAAATTCCACATTTTAAGAATTCTAACTGGACATATTTTTCTCAGTTATTTTTTTCTCATCATTATTATCTTTAGGAATTTCTTCTTTAGCCTGAAATCTGTTACATATCTATTTTTCAACATAATCCATCTTAATAATTTGCAAGTATTTCCGAAATCCTAATCTGGTTCTAAAACAATTAGATTACAATATTTTATTTAGCTTATATGTATAATTTCATATAAATACTAAGACAGTTTGTAGTATGTTTCCAATATTGGAAGATTTCTTATGAACAAGTTTTCTATTTGCTAACAATTGGAAGTGGTATTCTCTTAGAGATTAACATTACATACCTCTATATTTAATGACGTAAAAGTTTAAATTATTTTTATCTGAAATTTTCCAAAATCACTTGAGTTTAGAACTTTTATCCCAATCCAACCTTCTTAAAGAAATAATAAAAGTCCTCCTAATAAAAATCTCAAAAAAACCTACATTTGGTCAATTGAAATAGGTTTTATTCCAGGGCCGTTGGTCTCTATGTTGATTCTTTCGTTAATAGCATTCTGTTCACTCTGCTTTGATTGTTAAAGTTGTATAAAATATTGTATTATCTCAGGAAGTTTGTCTGTAATCATTAATCTTTTATTTTTAATTCGTTCAAAGGTTTTTAGTTTATTTTAAATTCCATATTAATTTAAGAAATAAGTTTTAGAGTTCCAACAAGATGTAATCAGGATTTTAATTGAAATTCTATTAAGCCTTAATTAAACTTTGAAGAATTGTTATCTTTATATTATTTTGTCTTCCTTCACCAGAAAATACTACGCTAGTCCATTATTAAAATCTACTTCTACATCTCCCAGAAAACTTCATAGTTTTCTTCATATGGTTCCCACACATTTCTTATTAGATATTTTAGAACGTTTCACATTTTTCATTAATATTGTGAATGGAATATTACCTCCTTCCTATTATATCTTCTACCTGGTTATTGCTGGGATATAAGAAAATCATTAATTTTTGCATATTTTACTTGCATCTAGATGTTAACTAGACTCATTATTTCTAATAATTTATTATTTTCAGAATTCATAATTCTTCTGGGACTGAGTACATAATCATGATGCCTGAAAGATAATAATTTTGTCTCCCTCTAATAATTATAACTTTTCTATTGGTTTAATTTCTTACTGCTAGAAACTTTTGAAATAGATAGGTGACAATTCTTCTTACTCTCAATTTTTAATGATGATTTCCTTGTTTTTCATGTTTAAATATAACTTCCCATCAAAAGTTTATGAAGGGACTTCAGGAACTCCTTGAATGCATTGCAATATTTTGCATATATATGTGTCTGTCTGTGTGTGCATTTTCCTGAGAAGAAAACTCTTAGCTTTAATAGAATTTTAAAGTGGTCTAGACATAAAAAAGGAAATTAAGAATCTCTACATTAAGAACATTTTATTATATATTAATAATTTTGTTTATTTTTTAACCATCTTATTTTATTTGACAAAAATTGTATATATTTTTGTTATGTACAACATGATGTTTTGGCTATCAAGCTAATTAACATATTTATCTCACATAATTTTTTTTGGTAACAACTGTTAAGATTTACTTTCTTAGCTATTTTCAAGAATACACTGCATTATTATTAATTATAATCACCATGTTGTACAATAGATCTCTTGAACTTATTCCTTCTATCTAACTGAAATTTTCTATCCTCATTCTTCACTAATTTTAATTTTTATAAACATATTTAGAATATATAAGTAGGATCAGTTTTCCTCCTTTGATCTTTGGTGATATTTAAGAAAATTCATTACATTAATGGATATTATTTTTAAATTTTTGGTTAATTTCTTGAATTACAAATTCCTAGTTTTGTTGGCTTGAAAATACAGGTATGGTTTAACTCAAATGGCATAAAATTTTATTTTTCATGTTTTCATTGTCAATTATAATTTTTAATTTTTAAATTTATCTCTTCATCTTAAATTTCCTATATAATTGAATTTTTACATTTAATAATAGAGAATTCTATACCTTAATTTCTAATAAAAGATTATAATCCCTGTCTGAGTTATTATGCCCATTTTAAATTTGTTTGTGTTTTAGGTTCTTTTTAATTTTATTTCATTCTTTTTTATAATATTTTTAATTTTTTGATTTTTAATTATTAAAATTAAATAATACTAGTTGTACATACTTATGGGGTACCTAATTGTTTTGCCAGGTGTTTGTCAATTGAATTGTTTTAATTCATCTGTCCTTTGACATATTCATTGTCTTATTATTTTTTCTAACTTATGACTTCTTATTTCTTAGCTTTCCTCCTGTGAGGATCTTTGTTCTCTTGTCTAAATCTTTGAGGCGGATGATGGATTAATTTATTTTCTTCCTTTGTATTAAATATTGAAATGGTTTAAGGCTATTCATTCTTTCGAGAGAACAGCCTTCAATGCATATCATAAATTTAGATACATCATCTTCCTGTTTCAGTTATTTTCTTCATGTTCTCTGTCACTGACACTCTGTATTTGCCCATCTGGCTCCACTCACCTTTGGCCCTGCTCTGTGCCCCAATGTGGTTGAGAGAGGGTCTCCTTACCTTCTAGCTGTAGGTGAGTTCAGCCAGTAGGGGGCAACAGCAGACAGAAGGAGAGTGGAAAGTGAGGATGAGGAAGATCTTCCTCTGTTGGGTCATGATGAGCTGACTGTATCCGTCAGTCAAAGATTGCAACTCTTGTCTGGAAGTTCTTTCCCAAAGAGATCCTTCTGTGTCTGGTTTCTGGTAACTTTTCCTTCCCTTGCATGTTCAGGACAGGAAGGGTTATGGTGCTCCTAATGTGCTATCCCTGTACCATACCCATGGTTTTCCTCCACCCTGCAATCACTTTACAAATAGTTACCTTAGTACATTCTTCTTAGGTTATCCCAATTTTAGTGCACAGTAGTCTATGTTCTGCAAGTTTTACCACTATTTTAAAATAAACTCTTTTTTAATCATTAATTTTCCTCTTCTATCCAAATGGGTGTTTGGATAGAAGGGTGTTTTGGTGTGTTTTATGTGACATTGTATTTTATTTATTTCTAATTGACTGAATGTTCTCAGTCTTAAATTTTGCTAACAATAGTTTCTTTTCATTGCGATTAGAATGGACCACAGCCTGTTCAATTGTTATTTCTTTTAATTTTTCTTCTAATGACTTAATTATGACCCTTTTTGTCAAAAGAACTCTGGATCCTTGTAAAGAGACACCCCCAACTGCAATGGAATCCCTCACCACCATCGAGACTTGTCATGGCCTCCACCTGAGAACTGAGACCACCTGTATTAACGTGATTGAAACCAAACCATTGATCACCTTGTGCCAACATAATTTAATTATTTTAGGCAAGTTTTTTGTCTGAGAAAGATAAAACTCTACACCAATAAATAACTTTACTTGTTGTTTCTGGAAATTCCTATGGATCAATTTCTTGGACATAGCAGTCTGCTTACCTGATAAAACAACTGATTTACCAAGCAACTTTTACCTATCAAGGCTAGCTTCAAGATGCTACTTAGCTGTGTTGACCTATGCCAAACTATTATATCATGAATTTTGCCTAATATCAATCATTTATCCGCCTAAAACCACCAAACCTCAAAGTGACAAACAAAAAAACTGTATTCTGAAGATAAATTCTACATAAAATTCTGTGCGCTAATAAATGCATTTTGACGTGTTTTAAATTGGTTCCTAAACATACTGTTTACCCAGAAATACTACACACAAAGACTCCCCAATATTTTATAAATATTAATTTCTGATGATTGGGGAAAACAGTTGGAAAGGATAAAGAGCATGAATTATGTACCGATATAAAATGAATCAATCTTTTTTCTTTCAATTCTATTCAGAAACTTGAACTAAGCTAATAAAATGCTGTTTAGGAAAATTCTATAGGGAATCTCCTTACAAAAGGTGTTTGCAAACAGTTTTTGTTTTTATTTTACTTTAAATGAGTTAAACATTTCTACATGCAAACTTGTGTATTCTATTTGTTTGCTTAAGTGAAAGATGGATTTTCTGTGGCAAGAGCAATGGGAAATTTCAGTCTAAGCATCCTGAATTTTTATAACTTTAATAATAGTAAAATCCAAATGAATCTGATTGCAGGATTCTATTTAGTATATGGAGACTGACAAATTTACTATTTAGGAGTTTGCTTTGAGTGTTAACTTGTGTTGCATTCAAACTGATTTGAAGAAATAGACTAGATCTCTTCTCTTGGGTCTGACCTGTTCCAGATCAACAGTATTTCACTACCCTAATTTCAAAGAAGCTTAAATGATTCCTCAATGGAAAATGTAACTTCATATTTAAAGATACATTCTCTTGGTTATTTTATTCCTATTATAAGATATAATTTATTGGGTATATAATATACTTGCACAAGTGAATTTATATACTTCAAATAATTGTTTTCATTCACATATGTAAACCAAAAAAAGTCATCACAATTACTGTTAGCAGGAAAATCACTATGACGTCACTATAAGTGTCCAGTACAATGGACCACGATGACACTACCAGTCAGTCACTCTTAGACTCTAGATCATCACATTACGCTCTACCTTCCTCAAGTATTAATAAATACTTCTTCGATTACTATGTGAGTTTTTAAAAATGTAAGGTCATGTAAATTTTATTTCTTCAGGTATTGAAAAATAAACCTCTACTAGAGGTTGACATTCAACAAATCTCTGTTGTTTGGGGATCAGTTCTGTTTGCTTAGCAAGGGAGGAAAGTGAAGCAGTTACTCTTGATATGCAATGGTAGAGCAGAAATCACAGGCCGGTTGTTACCTCCTGATGTACCTGTAGGAAGATTCCCTGTTCCCTGATCTCAGAAGAAAGACAGGAGCCATTTACCCTCCTACATAGAGTGCCTTCTCACAAGCTAAACCCACAGCCTCAGATGGACACATTCACACACATAGAGCCTCACTCAGGCATATACACACATACACAAATGCTACACACACATGCTCACACTGACATACACATTGTGTCAGTCCTATATGTGATATATACAGTTACATTCACGCACAATATTCACAATCCCGAACATTCACGAAATTATTATATCAGTAAAATACTCTGAGTTAGATACTATTTTAAATGTTTTATAGGTAGTAAATCATTAGAAACTCACAATAGTCTTATAAAATGAATGCAATTATTATCTACATTGTGTGACTAGAAAACTCCAGCAGACAGAATATTGGCCTCCCGAAGATGTTCATGTTTTAATCGCTGGAACTGTGAATATGTTACCTTATGTGACAAAAAGAAATTTTGTGGATGTGATTAACTTAAATACATTGAGATGTGGAAATTATCTTAGAATGACTAGATGGGCCTGATGGAAGCACAGGGGAATGGTAAGAGGAATGCAAGAGGGTCACAAGCAGGCAAAAGGTGAGCGTGAAAGCGGAGGTAAGAAGAGAGAGAGGCAGAGTTGAAGATGCTATTTGGTTGGCTTTGAGGATGGAAGAGGCCAGGAATGCAGGTGACTTCTAGCAGCTGGAAGCTGAAAATGGCACAGAAGCGGATTTTCCCCTAGAGCCTCCAGAAGAAACACAGGCCTGCTGACACCTTGAATTTAGGACATTTGACCCCAGAATTGTAACATACTATATATATGCTATTGTTGGTGAAGATATGGAGAAAAGGCAAACCTTGTACAATAGTGGTGAAAATGTAAATTAGTACAGTTGTTATGGAAAATGCTATGGAAGTTCCTCAAAAAATTAAAAACACAACTACCATATGATCCAGCAATCACGCTACTGGGCATTTATCCAAAGGAAATGAAATCAGTGTGTCAAAGTGATATCTTCACTCTCATGTTCATTGAAACATTTTCACAATAGCTAAGAAGAGAAATCAACCAAAGTGTCTGTCAATGTGTGCATGGATAAGGAAAGTGTCGTGTACATACACAATGGTATACTCTTCAGCTTAAAAAAATATATATACATTCTGTTATTTATGATGATGCAGATGAACCTGGAGGACATTATTCTAAGTGAAATAAGCCAGGCAAAAAAGGCAAATGTCACATGATCTCACTTACATGTGGAATCTAAAAACACTGAACTCAGAAAGTAGAATTATGATTACCAGAGGCTGGAGGTGGGAGAATTGGGGAAATGCTTGTCAAAGAACATAAAATTTATTAGGAGGAATAATTTCAAGAGATATATTGTATATTATGGTGACTAACTATAGTTAATAATGACATACTGTACACTCAAAAATTGTTTAGAAAATAGACTTTAAGTGTTCTCACCCCAAAAACAAAATAAGTGTGTGAGGTCATTCATATATTAAATAGCTTGAGGTAACCACTTCACAATGTATACACATATCAAAGCATCATGTTGTACATCCTAAATCTGTACAGTTTTTACTTGTCAGTTTAAAAGGTTAAAAAATATATGCTGGTTTTGGCCACTAACCTTGTGGTAATTTGTTACAATAGCAATAGGAAATTAATCTAGAAAATAAGGCCTAAATTGTTTATGTAACTTGTGCAAAATCATGCAGATAGTAATTGGAATAGTTTGATTTTAAGGGCAGGAATCTGACTTTAAGGCATATGCTCTGAATGTCAAACTCAATTTGTCCTGACTGTCATTTGCACAGAAATATTATAATATTATAATATAAAATTTCACAACATACATATCTGTGTTTCACAAATGTACACAGTACCAGGTATCTTATGAGTCTCACCCAAGAACCCAAAAAAGTGAATGACCTGCACCAGTATCTTTTGCCAACTTTGACTCACCCAGAACTTAGCTACAATTACCTCATCAGCCAATGGGACTCTGTAAGCTTCAGTGGCTATTTAGCTCATGGGAGATGGAACGTTCAAAGCAGGTAAAGCAGTGTATGGTAAGTTTTCTATACAGGTCAAAGAGTCTTCTCAGATTCTCCTTTTACTGAATGATGAACACATTCTCATGTCTAGGCAAGTATGTGTATATCTGTGCATAATAAAAGTATGGAAATAAAAGCAAAGAATTTCTGCTTTAAACCAGCATTAATCTACCATTATATATTAAATAGAGTTGACTTTAGAATATTTAAAACTGATGAAACAATACACTCATTCAAACTATAGTGATCCTGTTTACTTATGTTAATGAAAAGATCATCTGTTTGAACTTTTATTTATTCATTCATCCAATAAATACATGTTGAGCGTTCCAGTCAGGGAGGACACCGAAGATGTTACGTTCAATGGAGAAAGACATTAATAAAAGGAAAATGTTTGCCATGCGTAAATTCTATGAAAAAAATTAATGGAGATATCTGAGTATGAGGGTCATACTAGTTCATAAAGGATAATCAGAAAAGACCTCTTTGTTGAGGTAAAATTTTAATAAGATGTACAGGAAATGAGAGAAAGATCTCTATGGACATGTGATAACAGATATTCCCAGCAAAGGAAACAGGAAGCAAAAAGCTCTGAGGTGGCAGCCTAGTAGTTAGGTATATCAGATTCCAAGTATCCACTTGCTGGAAAATAATTGTATACAGGATAATAATTTCAATTGTAGATACATAGTAGGTACAATATTGTCTATACTCTTTAGTATATTATATGTTATAATTTCATATACTAAGATATATATGGTCAGTACTATCTGGGATGACGATCAGGTTACTGGAAGGTCACACTGTCACCAACATTCACTTTCTGATAACGCTGATGACTTTAGCTTGATGCTGACATTTCCTGATATTTCCTTTTTATTAAGATAATTCTTATGTAATAATTAAAATTTCTATGGAAATCTCTTCTCCTTTCATTATGACTCTCTTCTGAACTTTAGATTATAGCTGACTTTAGGGATGCCAGAGCCAGGGTGTGAACTTATGTTCTGTAATTAAAGGAGAACTAATTACAACTAGTAGCCTCTATATCCTCATGGCATTAACTTATTTTAATGAATTAAACTACTAAAATTGGTTTTCATATAATGGTGACTAATAATGTGTGCTCATTCACGTCACTAGTGGCCTACTGGATATAATTATCAAAGGCTGATGACAAGTTAGAGCACAGACTTCAAAATAGCAAGGGCAAAGGGTCTTCAAAATTACAATTATTGTGGTGATTATTGTACTATTTCTCTTCTCATCATCATTATTTGAGACATATTAGGTAAAGCACAAACTAGGAATGAGAGGATCTTTTCTAATACCATAGAGTATAGAGCTTTATTAAGTTTTTAATCAGTATCGATTTGTTAATTAAGGAAATCATACATTGAATGGTTGGACTAACTTTTTAAAAAATATTATATAATCTTGACTCTTCTATACATAGGATTAGAAATCACTCTATCAGGAGGAAGACAGTACCTTGAATCATGTGATGCTATTGCTCTAGGCGTTTCACTTTTGCCGGACATTGAAGTAGGAGACTTGTACCATAAATACAATCAATTCAATTAATGAACGGATCTTGCTTCTCCTCACAGAAATATGTTCAACAGTTACAATTTAACATTACACATTACTACCTAAGAGTCAGTAAAGACAGTGCTCATTTGAAGAACTCTTCTTCATTTTTTCATATATTGATTAAATAGATTGTCTACTACATTATACAAACCTGATGTGATGCTTCATAAAATTTTAAACTATTAATATTAAAATCTTATTAATATATGCATACAAAGAGAAAGGAGACAGGTAGGAAATGAAACTAAAATTATGTCTTAAAATCTCAGTTCTACTGATAAATATATAAATTATCAGTGAGTTATCACCATAATTAATCATTTTTAAATAAAGCTGTTTTTATATAATTTTCTAATCTATGCATATACTAGTATAGGAATACTATTATAACAATAATAGAGTAAGGGACATAACCTATAAATAATTTTAATGCAAAAATTATTTTTCTGTGAACAGGATATCTGTAATAAATACTCACTGTGGGAACAAATGTTTCTCTTAGCCTAAGGTTATCAGAATTTAAAATAAACATGCAACATACTGTAAAACAATGACCCAACCAGAAGCAACTGTGAGTTGTGTAGTTATGAACGTCTGAGTAGATATATTAAGCTATTGAGGGTAAAATATGAGGCAACTGTGCAGGCTGTGTTTTCTCATAGACAGCAGGCTTAGCTGCCCTTCTCTGTGCATGCCTTCCTTACCAAATGCAATCTATGACATCATGACCAGGGGGAATTCAGTACCCTGCTCAGGCTACTACCCCACTGTAGGGACACCATCCTCCTCCTGCTAAGGCTCCAGCATGCTATGCTTAGACAACGAAGACCACCATTCTCCCTGATTCTTATTTTTCTCGGCCTCACATAAAGACTTTTTCACTACATTGTTCAGGAAGTAAAGAAAAGCAACAAGGAAGGAGAAGAGAATTAGAGTTACAATAGTTTTTTAACATTATATAAAACCATATGAAAGAGAGTTTTATGAAGTTAGAAAATCTATTTGAACAAAGCCTCCTCCTAAAAGACCAGGAAAATGAAGCTTACCTAAAAAGTTACAGAGAATTAGTGCAGTCAATTCTTATAAAAAGTTACTTAAGGAAAAAAAAAAAAAGAAATAGAACATGTCTGCACATAAAGAAAGCATGAAAGAAAATCATGTTCAAAACCAGAAAAATTCAGAAGCCAGGTGGCAGAATTCAGGGAAAAACTGACAATAAAAGCAGAAATTATTTTGAAAATGAAGACTACATTATATAGAACATATAATTACATAAGTAGATTAGATAATATCTTAAAATAAATAAAAGTTAAGACTAAGACAATTTTTAAAACTCAAAATGCAGAAAATAATACAACAAATATTCCAGGGAGTGAGAAATAAAAAAGATAAGCATTGAACATGCAACGTATATAACAGAGATCCTGAAAATGGAAATCCAATGCAAGGGGTTAGAAGAAATAACAAAATCTCTAATTCAGGAAAACTTTCCTTAAGTCATAATAAGTAATAATATAAGCTACATAGTAAAGAGCACAGCATGAATCTGAGAATATTATTTTCAAATGATTGGGACCAAGACATAGTCTAGCAAAATTATTGCACTTTAAAGAAAGAGAAACAAAAGTCCCTTGGATATCTCACAAAAAGAATACATACTTTGAAGGTATGGAGAGAGGACAATAATGTCTTATCACAGTTTTCAACAGATATGGTTTATGTGAGAGAAAAAATGAAGTAAAATATGTAAAATACTCAAATGAAGAAAATGTGAGCCGATGATTTTATATCCAGCACAACTGATCTTTAAGTATAAAGGATTCAAATAGTTAACAACATGCAAGATCTCAGAGAATTTTGTTTTCAGGAATCCTTCCTAAGGAATTTATCATATAATTAGTTGTAGATAACCAAAATAACTAGACAGACCTTAAAATAAATATTGGAAGTAAGAATATGTAGTGACATGTAGAACTTACACTAAATGATGTTTAAAAGGGAAATAATATGAATGGATATATAATATCTGTATGGGGATATATAAAATGGGAAGAGTAAAGATAGCATATTAAAATACAAAAAAAACCCTATTTTTAGTAATCATAATTAGTGATGGTAGTATAAATCTCATTCATTGAAGTTATTTATTAATACACGTAATATGGGATTTTTGGTATACACAAAAGAAGAGAGATGTAATATAAAAGAGGTAAGTAAAAAGCCTATAGTCATGAACTAAGATTGGGAATATCAGAATGTACTACTTACTTCCCAGCTCTGTCACTGAAAATGTCAAGAAACAATGACCAATGACATGCAATGAGTATCCCTAGAATTCAAACACATAGATGACCATCTTCAAGAATTATTTTTCTTTTGAAGGAAGATTGGAAGGAAGCGAGGGGAAGAAATTTGCAAAACTGGGCTTCTTTGAGATACGGATAATTCCATGTCTGTGTTAGGAAATATACAAGATGATTCTGGAACATACTGATGTACCAAATAGAAAGGAATATCTCAAGGTTTACTAGGATCACATAAAAAGGGCTAAGAAGCAAAACTGAAGAGTCCTATTGAACAAGATGGGAGAATTTAAGCTTCAATTAGATTAACAGTAGCATTTATTGGAATCACCAAGTATGTTTAAATCCATGAAGTTATAATAATATTAAGAAAAGAAAAACTAATTTGTCATCTGGTATGACAGGGAACCAATCAATTATCTTGAAAACTGGATAAATAAAGAAGCATTTATTCCATACTTCCAATATAAATACTACTGCTGGGTTATGCAATATTACCTGAAGAAAAATGTCTCTTTATGACATTCGATGATAGAGTTAGCTATCATCATCTTGAAACTCCCAGATGAATTAATGAAACTAGACTTTGAGCATCAATGGACTAATATATATTTTTAAGCGTGAACCAGACATCATCATACCCCTGGCAAAAGGGCACATCATCTATAATCTTGCAAAGATGCTTAAGTCTGAATCTAATCAAACCTCTTGATCCAGCTGCCTGTTTTCAGGAAATAAAGAGCACAGAAACACAGTGTACTGTTCCTTGAGTCTGCAGACAGAAACATTCAGATAGAGGGAAAATCTACAGGTCACAAAACTGTGGGTACTCCACAGATTAAATTGCAGGGACAAGAAAGAGTTGGAGAAAGACCTATAGATTAAAGAGATCCAAAAGATATAACAAGTTTTTAGAAATGAACAAAACTAAATTCCAGTGTCCAGGAATCCATACTTGGGTGACAAAACTATAAATAATCCAAAATAAGTTGTTTTTGTGAAAATCACTGTATTCGTTACCTGTGGAGGGAAGGAGGAGCTATGATTGTGATTGGGCACAAGGAGAGGCTTCTGGGATATCTGACAATGTTAGGTCTTGATATGGTTGTGGTTAATAATTTATTAAACTATAGCCTCTTTTTGCATAGTTTCTGCCTGAGTTTTAGTTTACAATGAAAACATTACAACAATAATGTAATGCATTATGCTTTTGGATTGGGTCAAGTACAAACAACTCAATACTGGTTTTATTACACCTTGTGTATCCCAGTCTTGTGAATTTATATTACCTTATTGGTTTCTATAAGTTTAAGACTTGTGATCTTTGCTCTAGTCTTTCTATATCTTTTAATATTTTAGAGCCTTGGTGAAATTTGTCTTGATCACCTCTTGGATAAAGAGTTCTGTCTTTTCTGTGACTATCAAAGAATGGTTATCTCGATAACATTCATCTGGGGATTCCCAATGATTGATTGGTGATGTAAGTTAATCGATCACATATATCTGAAAATCTCAACTGTATTTAAAGCTCTTTATGAACAGTGGATATGTTTTATGCATATTTGATCATGATAAATGGCTAGCCAGGTGCCTTCTGGAAAAGATATTTGTCACTGTTGATACATGAAATCTGGATGCAACACTGTCTGCTCATAGAAGTGTATCAGACTCTCCCCAAAGATAGCTAAATAGGAAGCATCTTTTCAAAGAGCTGTTTCTCAAATGAAAATAATATGCATATATATTCATATGTATTCTAAATATACTTTAAATCTAGCATGATATATAACATGTTTAAATTCACATATCTCCAATCTACATATATGTGTACACATTGCAAAATTTAACAAAGTTGAGTGCAGATAAAAAAGTAACATTTTATCAATAGAAGCACTATCAACATAAACAAATGTTGATGACAGTAACATAGTTATAACAGCAAGAGTACAATGAACATGTTTTTAAATAAAGACAAAATAATACAAGACCAACATACAATAGAAGTTACTGAAAGTCAGATTTTCCTGAAGAAAGAGGAATATGAGTAAATGCACTGGAGCTATTTTCAAGGATGCTATAATAAAAAGGATACTAAAAGGAAAAGAAATGTTTGGGGGATTTAAAATATGAAGATTAATATGAAGCATAAAGGGATATATAAGTAACATATGAACACATTGAAGAAAGAGATTTATCAGGCAACTTTAAATAATAATATTGATTAATATTTCTTGAGTGTTTAATAAATATCTGATGCTCTTCTAAGTCTTTCACATGCATTTATTCATTAAGTTCTAAACCAATGAAGAAGGCATTTTTATTTTCATACCTTTTTACTGATACAGAAACTGAGGCACAAGAGATAACAAACTTTTCCAAATTCACACAGCCGTTATTTGCTGAGCTGATTTTGAACCTAGGCATTCTGGTAGTAAACTCCTATTTATAAAGCCCTTACCTTTCTGATCCTCTGTATTTCTCTTTTATACAATAAGCTAATCAGCCTAATGAAAAAAAAACAGCAAGAGATATCATGTAAGTTTCATTATCGCTATGTATGGTATATGATAAATGATTATTAAATAGTTGTGGACCATTAATTAGAAATGTAAAGAAATTCCAACTCAGAACTCTAAGTTTTAAATTAAATTTAAGAAACTCACATGGCTGAACGTAGAGTAGCTTAGTCTAAAATCATAGCTAAATGGGTTAAAATTCAGTGCTCGGAAACATGCTGAATTTTAATGCTGACTCTAGTTTTCTTATAAGAGCAGGAACATGTTAGCAGAAAGGCGTGTTTGAAAGAATAGCCCCCAGGATGAGAACCTCAGTGCTGGGAGAGTATCAGGGATTAATACTGCAAAATATGGTGTTTCTTGTGAAATCTCACATTCAGTGAGTGAGGATCTAGGACTACATACAGGTATATACTTAAGAGTTGGTGAACTAATGGAATTAAGCTCCCAGAGGCAGCATTTCTTTAGGTCTCTGTGCTTCAGTTCCCTACCAGGGGCACTTACTGCCTTTGAGGTAAAATGGCTTTGCGTCTTACAAACTGGCCTACAAACTGTAGCCAGCGATGCTTTAGTATCAAAATCAACTGATTTTTCTTGCCATTAAGCAGTACATACCAGAAATGAGTGCTTGAATGCTTGGTCTTTTATATTATTCTTTTATTTCTTTTCAGGGAATACATGTTGTTTTAAATATAAATAAAAAAAGAAGAAGAAAAGCAGATTTATATAAAACAAATGCATATTTCCTTCCTCAGAAAATTGAATGTGTGGCTTCTCAGGAAAGACAGTAAGAGATAGGAAAGACATATTAGTAACTGGTTCATTAAATAATATGTCAACAGTGAAAAGGTATAAAGCTCCTGGTGATAAAAATGGTAGAACAAAAGTTTTTTTAAAATATTGCAACAGCTAGTTAATTGTAGAAAATTAATGGACAATCTGTGGGTCATCATAAACCCACATTGTAAATCACCCATATAGGGAAATTTGGATTTTCATTTAGATGATGACCTTTAAAGTAATACATGTTTATTCTGTATTTTCTGCTGAATATCTGAAAATCAGATACAACCATATACTTTATCCTTCATTTCTTTAATTTTCATACATTTGTAGATTCATTTGAGATCCAGTAGTTAAATTTGTAATGATTAATAAGAGAAGAACTTCGACAGGCTCAGTACCTAAGCAATGTGTTGGGTTCAAAACAAATCACTTTACTGTTTGATTTATGATAGTGTACACATGATTCTAAAGCAAGTAGAAATCGTGTTAATCAGATTAGGGAATTGGAGGTGGGAATGTGATACTCTCTAAGGCCATGACTGGTTTTTTTGGTTTGTGTGTGTGTGTGTGTGTGTGTGTGTGTGTGGTGAGGAATTTGGTGGTGTTGAAGTGGAAAATTCCACTGACAAACAGCTGTCACTCTTGCCTCTGTAAAATGCTTGCAGGCGCCAAGTGGCTCAAGACCCTGCCCCTGCTGAAGATAACCTCATTGTAACTATGCCCCACTTCCTCACTCATTAACTGTACCCCACTCCCTCCCTAAGCAAAATGTATAAAAGACTGCTACATTCTTTACTGGGGCTCAGAATTTGGGAGAGAAAAATCCCCTCTGAGTCTGCCGGCATATAAACCTGTTTTGCCAATACCTCTGTGTGCTCCTTGGTCTATTCACGGTCAATTCTGCTGTAACAGTATGGCGGTGACATCACCAAATTTCCCCTTTGTCCCAGAAGTTTCGATGAAAGATCAACTCACAATAAGGCAGATTAATAAGAGGAAGTGGTTTATTTACCATGAGCATGGGGGAGGTGCGGGGGTCTTGGGAATCACAGAGTGATTACCCAATATCACAATGGAGTCTAGAAATTTATATATCATCATTTTGAGAGGAGATGAGGATTATAGGTAATTCTGCTTAAGGGTAATAAATGGTTGCCAGGGAGGATGAAGAGATATTTGGGAAAATGAATGGATGGGGGGAAATGGATCGATGTGTAAATTAACCTGAGAGACAGGTATTATATTTACAAAGATTTGGGCTAGATCAGGTTGCATTCTTGATCTTCCTTCCTGCAATATATTGAGATAACAGGGACGGGAAGGGAAGTCAATTGTTTTTGATGGGTCCCTCTGATTTATTCAGATAGAGGGAAAACCCCTTCCAAGGTCTGTTGGTCTGTAAGGCCCTTTAATTCAAAATACTCTTTATACCAAGAAGTCATATTTGAGGGTAAAACTTTCTAAACTCCATCCGTGTCTTAAGAAATTGTAAACTAAAGCTATCACTATAGATTTATTTTATAGTTTTATGCAAAAATTCTTTCAGAATTTAACTTATATGTTCTAAATCCAATGCTTTGCAAAATTTACTTATAATAAATTTGGGGGTTATGGTATTATTAGATGCTAACATTTTTATAATACCCCCTAAATTGGGAATCCTAATAAGATTGATTAGATAAAATTTGATTAAATCCAATCTCTTAAATATAGTCCTAGTATGAGACTAATTTTCTTTGGAGACACTTAAATCTACAAGGTAAAAATGCCAGAATAAAGAATTAAAATTGGAATCATTCCTTGCTTCCAAAAGCAAAAAATTAGCAGTGACAGCAAGAAATATGTGTGTCATTAGCAATTTATGAGAACAACAGAGAATGAGTCTCAGCGGTTGAATTGCCTCAGCAAGACACTGAAATATATAACATTGTTTTGAGCATAAATACTGCCCTAGTATTGTTTTCTCACTTAAACTTGCTAAGCAAACCAAGAAAAACTAAAGGCAAATTAACTGATCGGTAGAAAAAAATGAGAGACAGAGACTGAAACAATTTAAAATCTGCCTACAGCAACAGACAGGTGTTTTATTTAAGCTGCTACACTTTGCTGCCTGTCTCTGATGACTGATGGGACAAAAGATTGCTATTGAAAACTAAATTCCAAGATTTAATAGTGAGCTACAAATGGCAGTTGTCTTTGCCAGCAAAAAAGGATTCCTCCCCTGGTATTTTTCACCTTTGGTTTCTGTCGGGTGACGCTGAGGATGCTTGGATTTAGTGCTAGTTTTCATAGTTAACTTTATGCATCAACTTGACTGAGCCATAAGATGCCCAGATATTTCATTAAACAGTATTCTGGGTGTGTCTATGAGGGTGTTTCTTTTTGAGAGTAACATTTGAACTGGTAGACAGAGTAAAGCAGATGGCTCTTCTCAATGTGATCTGGCCTCATGGAATTCAGTGAGGGCCTGAATAGAACAAAAGGCTGAGCAAGAGAGAATTAGCTCTCTCTGCTCAATGTTCTCCAAGTTGGGACATTGGTTTTCTCTTGACTTTGAACTCGAACTAGAACTTACACCAGCAGCTCTTCTGGTTCTCAGGCCTTTGGATTCAAGGTCTTGGGACTTCTCAGCTTCTTCGATCACATGTGTGAATTCCCTACAATAAATCTCTTTAAGTATATATGTATGTGTGTGTGTATATCTTCATACTATAATAATAGTATATAATATGTATTTTCTTATTTTATAACAAATCTATCTATACGTAGGAAGGGAAGTGAGATGAGATCTCTCTCTCTCTCTCTCTCTCTCTGTCTGTCTCTCTCTCTCTCTCCCTCTCACTTTCTGTCTATTTATATCTCCTATTAGCTCTGTTTCTCTGGAAAACCTTGACTCATATACCAGTGTTCCTTAATCTATTTGAATTCCTGAAATTCACTGCCATGATATTTTGGGGGATACAAGATAGTTTATTCAGTGTAGTTTTATACACGCACACAAATGCATGTGATATATGATCTAGATATATGTATATATGTATATGTATACATATATGTATGTGTACAAATGCCCTAGTTTGGCCAGGAAAACAAATCCCTTACTAGATAATTCAATTGAGGGAATTTTATATGGAGACTTATTTACAAAGGTACTTAGAAAGAACAAAAAGGAGAAGATGAGGCAACATCAATTTTTATTAAGCCACTACCCTTAAAGGGACAAATGAAACAGAACACTGGAACCTAGGAGGCTGGGCTACCAGGCAGGAGAAGAAAGCTCGGGGGGGCTGCCTCATGGGAGCTGGAACCAACCACAGAGGAGATGAGACCACCGCTGATTACACTACTTAAAGCAGAGAAGTAGAGTGGAAAATACCGTGACTCCTCCCATTGGCTGAACCTAGCGTGGAAGCCTGGCAAACAAAATTACCAAAATTCAGCTCCTGTGACTCAGAGCAAATGAGGAGAAAGATGAAAATGCTTTTGAAAACAAGTACAAGATTAGCATATATGAATGTATACACATTTGTATATTTATGTAGCACATATGAATGTAAAACATATATGTATATCATATGTATTTATATGCATATTATATATACATATATATGTAAGTATATATTCTAAATTTTGATAATGGGGAAAATTTCTAAGGGTGACTTGGATACATTTTTTATAGTAGCCCTTTTCTTAGAAGCTTTGCTTTCTCCAGAAATGAGACCTATCCAGGTACCATGGGTCAGAGCAGAAAAAAATGATGGGTCAAATTCCTAAGGCTATGAGGACCTTTAAATTCAGACTAGGCAACCAAGCATGGTGGCATGTACCTGTAGTCCCATGTACTTGAGAGCCTGAGAGGATCACTTGAGCCTAAGAGTTTGAGGCTATAGTGAGCTATGATTGTGCCACCATACTCCAGCCTGGCATAAGTGCAAGAGTGAGACACTGTATCTTTAAAAACAAAAAGAAAAAGAGGCAACGGGTCTGCTAGTTACTCTCACCAAAGTAGTTAGGAAGAGCAAATAGGCATAAAGCCAAAGTTGAATCTCTTTAGAGAATGATTTATTCATTTCCACCAATCTATAAAATGATATTATTTTCTTTTTGTTAAAAACTGAGGCTCAGAGAACTTAAGTTACTTAAACAAAATAGTTAATGTTAGAGTTTTGACTTGAGTCCACTGCAAACCTTGCCCTATAACAGACCATGAATCTGTGGGAAATCTACTCTGGAGGGTGAGGGTAGGGCTGGCTTCATGAGTCTTTCACCTGTGCGGTTGCACAGGGCCCCTTGCTCAAAAGGGGCCCATCCTTGATTTCATACTCTTGTATTGCCATCATGTAATAGTTTTATCTATAAAATTATTTTGTAAAATAGTTTTATTTTTGAACTTGGGATTTTAAGTGAATTCTGATGGAACAGTGGAGCATGCATAAGCAGCGGTAATATACACAGTAGGTGTATCTGAGACCATGTCTTGCATATAGTGTTCATGATGCCTAATGGGCACAGAATTCTGATGAACCCATGATATGTGGGTGTTTCGCAAGACTGAGTACTACGACATCTGTGACTAAAGCAGGGGCACTGACAGCCCCAAGATGCCACACTTTTCATTCAAACTAAAACGTGTTCAGAAAACAAAAAGAGGGAAATGAATGGCTCTCTAAGATGGAAGAATGACTAAAAAACCCTATCGTAGCCTTTTTTATTCATGTCATCTCCCTGTATTAGCCAACCATTTACACTGAAGATGATTACATAGAAGGAATATCCTCCCTTATTCATCTGTAAGCACAAGCTGCTGGTACAAAATGTTTGTGAAACCAATCAGAAAATATGTCCTTGGTGATCCATGCCTTTTTATAAGCATCATAATGGACTGGTAAGAAATGCACTCCTTGTAAACAGCAAGGACACGGTAAGGTTTTGCATATTTCAGCAAGTCTACACTTCCGTGTGCCTGCTGTATTGGCACAACTCAGCACAGTTATTTTGTCCTTGACATCTGTAACTCCTATGGAAGTGGTCTCATCAACTGTAGTCCATGCCTTTTAGGGCCAATGACACCAAAACAGTGATGTTTTATCAGCATTATAGACTTGTTCTGGTGTCAGATTTTTATCAGTGATGAGTTTGCCAAAGTTTGCCAATGAATTTCTCCAATGTTTTTGTGATCAGCAGATGCTTTCTTGCCACAAATCTTTAAAAATGTAATGTCATGTCTTTTCTTAAATTTCTGCAACCACTCTGTTGAATATTCATAGTTCCCTTCAATTTTGAGTTCATTATGATAGATCTTCGCTTGTTTTATAACCAGCATACCATTAAATGGCATGTGTTCACTACAACTCTGATGGATCCAGCCTTCCAATATATATTTGAGATTTTCATTTTTAGCTTTATGCAGTGTTTTTCTATTTTTCACTAACTTCTGTTCCTCACTTTCAGTATAGAACTTCAACAGTTTATTCTTGTTTCTTCAGGTTATATACAGTGGCCATTCCAACAACATACTGTTCCATAAGACATTTCGATTTCTGTGCAGTTTCTCCAACAGCTTGACTTTCTGTGCTGTACATAAGCATAAATGCTTCCTCTTTTTCTTATTACAGTTACTCATAGGGGTATCTGTGGACCTTGCAAAATTATTATTATTTTTTATTTTGGAATATTACAGAGTACAAACACTTTGGTTACATGTATTGCTTTTGCACTGCCCAAGTCAAAGCTACAAGTGTGTCCATCCCCCAGAAAGTGCACACCACACCTATTAAGTGTGAATTTACCCATCCCCTATACCCCCCTCCTACCTGCTTGACACTCGATGAATGTAACTTCCATATGTGCACTTAAGTGTTGATCAAACAATGCCAATTTAATAGTGAGTATATGTGGTGTTTGTTTTTCCATTCTTGTGATACTTTACTTCAAGGAATGGGCTCCAGCTCTGTCCAGGATAATACAAAAGTTATTAGCTCACCACTGTTTTTTATGGCTGAGTAGTAATATTTCACAACACAGAACAGATAATAAGCAAAAAAAAAAAAAAAAACAGAACCAAAACACACACAAAGCGCCCCACAGTGAGGAATGCACATGGTTGAGGCATCATAGGGTACCTGCTGTATGCACATCCAGCTACCACACATGCCATTTTATTACCCTTTGTGGACCTGTATGCATTGTGGAAAAAGTATATCACAGCTGATGGGATCTGGGAAGGTCTTCTTCCCTTTGAACATGCTGAATAAAGTGTGTGTTTTATGCCTGTGTTTTGACTGCAATCTTTCACATGAGGTTAAGTGGGAAATTTTCTACTTGTGGCCTCAAGTTGGCACTCAAAGCTTTTGGATTTTGGAGCATTTTGGATTTTGGATTTTTGAATTAGGGATACTCAACATGTAAAATTCACACTAATGATAATAATAATTTTACTATTTAGAGAACAACACTAAATAGCAAATACAAAACATCATGACAAGTCAAAAAAGAGACTGCAGATGAAGGAATCAAAGCTGTGTATTTTAGTATCTTTAAGGGATTTTTTCCCTACTTTTTGAACAGGGGCCTTGCATTCTCATTTTACAGTGGGCCCCCAAAATTATGTAGCAGACTCTGAATAAACAGAAGTATTAGTACCATAGAGACACATGGGATTTGGTTATTTCAGTGTTCCTCAACCTCCAATTGAATCAGAATCACCAAAAGAGATCTTTTTACAAAAAGACATGTTGAGATCCAAACCTAGAGATTCAGATGTGGTTTGTTCAGCATGAAATTCAGTGTTTTTAATTTTTTTTTTAATTTTTAGGTTTTATTGATGATTCTAATGTACAATTAGGATTGGGAACTACTAGTGTAGATTCTTCATGCTTGCAAAAATCCTAATTAAATATAAATGTATAACACCAAGTAGAGGTTATATATTTTAATAGTAGGTTTCTGGAGATCATGCCTCAAATAAAACACAGGAAAATAACATTTTTCAGATATAGCAGCTGGCCAGAGAGGAAACTTTAAGGACCTTGTAGCCTTCCTATTTTCAAATCACCTATTAAAACTATGCATAAGATAGTTTCTTCCTGGTACATTAACCAAAACAGAATCTGAAGAAAAAGTTCAAGAGTTCACTAGAAAGTAATGCAGTTATTATTTGCTTGTGAAAATCACATTACTGTTAAGTTAAATTATTAATTAATTTATTTTTAGGTTATTACCTTACCATAAAGAAAATAAACCAGCATTTTCATATTTCATTATTTTTATTTTCTAGTTAAATAATTCATGTATAGAAGGTGTCTAATCTAAGCTTCTCTTGACAAAATTCTTAAGCAGATTCTAGAGCTATGTAGAATGAATTGGCAGAAGAGATTACATTTATGTGTCTGTACCCTGTCTACAGAGCCCTTTGACAAGGATATTGTTGCCCTCCCTTTTTATTTGTAAGGGATGAGAAGTTAATGTGTGAGGGTTATGTAGGAATTCAAGAGGAGTTCATGGGTAAACAAGAAAAAATAGCTCTTTTACAAAAATGCAGGGAATTCTTGGGATTTATTTTGAAAATAGTTAAAACATTTTTAGTCTTTTCAATGACATTGATTCCCTAAAATTAGCACTCAACCTCATGAATAGCATATTAAAGGTGGACATCACCCTGATTAAAAATATTTATTTATTGCAGAGGAGAAGATTCATTAAAAATGCTTTTGATCTTTTTTAAAACTTAATTTTACTAAATGTCTTGCACTATGCAAAAGTTAATAACAGATATGAAAAATAGGTTTTCTGTAGGCAAACAAGGGTGGGGAGCATTTAAATAGGGTTCTATTTGGTTTGGGCTCGTTTTTCTCTGCAGGCTTTTCATAGCTCATAATATGCAAATATCCATTCCGCATCTCCAAGATACTTTTGGAACAAGTACCAGGAGTATCCTTTTTTCTCTTTAGTGATTATTTCCCACTAGAGAAGTGACTAATCTAGTTGGACCATATAACTACTGAATAAGACAAAAGTAAAATAAATTTTATTATTTCTCTCCGTTAGTTCTTAAATATGACTACACCCAGGCCTATGGTCTCTTCTCAGCTTGTGATTCAGTGGGTGAGTCAAGTGGGTACCAACAACTATTTTCAGTTCAAGGGTTGTGATGGAGAAAACCCCTTTTGGGTTTCAGGTTTAAAGCCATTCTCTAATTTATCCTCACTAGATTCTAAAACTGGTATTTTATTCCTGGCTGCGTATTAGGTATTTCTAGACTCTAGTTCCTTCTGTTCAGTTAAGACAACTTATTGAATAAAAGACTAGAAAGAATATTCAGTCTATTTGAAGGGATAGTTATTTTAGAAAACATCTTGATTATTTAGTTAGACTGTGTGTTGATATATGCATCACAAACTAATTTTTTAGAAAATAGTTCTTTAATGTTTTTAAACATTTTAAATCTTTTGATATAAATTTTCTAGATTACTTAGTGATATATCAGAAAATTTATAGCTTTTGCTCTTTATCTTTTTTATTTAAATAGTCCATACTCATTACCAAACATTTAAAAATGCAGAAATGAAAAGTGGACAGTGACAATCCTCTGTTCTTATAATTTCCATAGACGATGAAGCTAATAATCCCAGAGAGATCGCAACAATTATGCACATTGTATATATGTGTGCATGTGCATGTGTGCACTCGTATTGTAATAAATAATCTTAATTGGCATTGTTTTGACATAAATAAACCTTATTTTCATTAATTTTCTCATTCATATCAATAGAGTTTCTATATCTATAATTTGTTTCAGTATTAGAGTAATTTTCCAGATATAGTGTACCTTTTCACTATATCTGGGAAAGTCCACTTCAATAGGGATTGTTAAGGAATAAAAACAATATGCTTAAATATATAAAACATGTAAAGATTTTATAAATTAAATCTATAAATTTGATTATGCATTCCTGCCCTTTACGATGACTTACTTATGAAACAAGTTAGTCCATTCCCAGATTAAAAATAAATTAACATAAATATATATACACACACACACCACATGCACATACACAAACATACGATATGTAAAGATGTATACAGTCATCATTTGGTATCACCAAGGACTTTGTTCCAGGATCCATGTGCACATCCAAATCTGAGGATGCTCAAGTTCCTTATATAAAAGGGGACTTATATTTACATATAACCTATGCATATCCTCTCATATACTTAATCATATCTAGATTACTTATAATATCTAATACAATGTAAATGCTATGTAGTTATGTCATATTTCTTTTTAAATTTGTATTGTTTTTATTATTGTATTGTTATTTTTTAAGATATTTTTGATCTGCAGCTGGTTGAATCCACGGATGCCTAACCCACAGATCCAAGGGAACTTATCCCCAGCAGTATCTGTTCCTTCACTGACAGGAAAACTGAAATGCTAAGGAATGGAGAAGGTTCATTGCTCCAAAATAAGCTGGATAAAGTCCTGTTTGGATGAAAATTAGTGCAATGAGTTATGCTAAAAACCAGCACTGGCACGTGACTGGCGGAAAGGACCTTCTGATTATACAGCTGCTCCAACTATCCCGGGCCGATCAGACGGATCCCAGCTGACAGCATGGGGGATTTGAGCCACATCTGGAATTCCTTATTAGCAAAAGATACTGCATGGAAATCCAGGTAATTTAAAGAACTGGTGTCAAGTATAGAGTCAATGAGGCTGTCTATGGGGAAATGAAGAATCAAAGTATGCCTGGCAATGAGATGTACTTGAGACTGTGAAAAAGTATTTTACAGTTTAATAAATGGTAACTTGTAATGTGTCGTTTGAACCAGAAGGAAAAAAATGATTTATTCTTATAATACACAGAGTACTGTATGGTAAGGCTCATATAAAGGAACTTCAGAGATTCTTTTAAACAGATTTTCCTTTTCTAAGAATATATCACGGTAAAATTCATTTATTTAACAAAACATAGTGGTTTACATGCAAACTAGATGTAAGCTGGGGAAATATGAGAGACAGTGCATGGATATTTTTCAACTCAAAGAAATTTGGAGCCAAAGATCAGGGTAAAAATAAATAGGTAGTCCTTCAGGATGCTCCTTTTGAGATTATACAGGGCAACCTTACTCTATCCACCCAGATTGATGCTCTTAAAGATGATCCCTATCGATTAAGGCATTCATTTTGAATTAAATGTTCACAATATCATACAGGGGAGCAGAAAGTCTACTGAGACTGAAGCAACAGTGATAAATCAGCTTTCTACCTTAGAGTGAGTACCTGTGTGTTCTCTCTACTCATTCTAAGTATAGTTGATGTCCTTGAAAATGGACAAGAATTTTGAATTATGACTCTTGAAACAACTCCTAAAAAAGCTGACTTTTGTTTTGAAGAAGCTTCTCTGTTATTGTTTTTACTGTAGGCATTCCAAAACACACAAACAGTATGCTGAGCAATGAACATGATATCTACAATCCGTAGAAAACATGAAGGACAATACGTTTTTAATTATGTTCTCATTACTTTTTAAATATATTCTTATGACCCAGTGGTATTTTACATTTATTATTAAATCATGCATGCACATTTTAAAAGGAATGCTAAAATGCTACAGAACAGATATTAAGCATTTTTTTGAGAATTGAAATTAATAGTTTATATTACTTAGTATAGTAACTTTATAGAACAGAAAATCAAAATATAATTCAGTAGCTTAATTCAAGAAATATTTACCTGGACTCCTATAGTCTGCCAGATTTTGTTCAAGGTTAGAGAGGCCAAAATGAGTAAAGCACAGTTACTCTTCTCTAGGAGTTAAGGCAAGGGACCCTAGGGTCGGCACGATGATAAGGAGAACTTGGAAATTCTTGTGAGAAAGAAAACTAACCAGGGCCTTGACTTGACCCATGTGGATATATTTACTATGTCTGAAAAGCTCACATTTTCACTGAGGTTTAACAATTAACACCTTTTAGAACATACTCAATCTATGCCATTTTCATGTTTGTCATCCCTCTTTTATTTCAGACTTGTATTAGTTAGCTCACGCTGCCATAATAAAATACTATACACTGGATGGCTTAAATAACAGAAATTTATTTTTGCACAATTCTGGAAGCAGAAAGTCCTAATGGTGAGATCGTGAAGAGGAGTCTATTCCTGACCTGCAGATGGATTTTTTATAATGTCTTACGTGGCAGACACAAACAGATGGGGGAGAGAGAGAAAGAGAGAAAGGGAGAAAGCTTCCTAATGTCTCTTCTTATAAGGGCATTAATCCCATTATAAAGGTCCCATTCTCACAATCTCATCTTAACCCAATTATCTCCCAAAGCCACCATGTCAAAATGCCATCATATTGGGGGTTAGAACTTCAACATGTGAATTGAGCAGGCAATGGGGTCACAATTCAGTCCATAGCAAGACCTCTCTCTTTATGGTGTCTCTAACATCCTCAGTGCTGTTTTCTTTCCACTGTTTAAAAGCCTTCAGTTTTGCTTCTGTTCTTGGAGGCAGTCAAATAAACAGTTAGTCTAACTTGAATCCCAAAGCTACCAAGTAATGCCATACTCATCCCTCTCCGCCATTCATGTTATGCATGTAGCATCAGAAGCCCAGAAATATTGAGCATCCTTTCTAAATTCAAGTATTTTTAAGTAAGAACAAAGCACATTAAACCCCAGTTCAGGCTTTTGGCAATTTAACTCATTTACTTCCAAGTGAAGAGAACACTAATACTAACATAGTTCCAAAGGTAAAAGTTAGGACTTTAAGTACTGAATTGGAAAGTATTCACTGTTCCAGTTTTAAACAGTTAAGAGTCAAACCTCCAATATACAATGGTCATTCCCATCAGTAGATAAAAGACAGTAGACTACAATTTTCTCCCCTTTGTTTCTGTTTGTACTTTTGTATTCTCTCTTAGTATAGTTTTACTAGAAACAATCTGGAATAACTCCCATTGGACTTCATTTCCACCTTTTAAATACTGACTATAGGGCAGGTGATACTTCAAAGAGAGTCAGTCTATGGAGATATTGATCAACCTGAGAAATCAACTCACTACACAGGGGAGGAAATTATCCCAATAAGCAGCTTTCAGCACAATAGTGAAGTGGTGGATCTGAAACTGGACACCCCAAATTACATGAGCTTAATTTAACTATCTGAGAATTGAAATGGGAGTAAATGGAAGTTGCATCTAAACTGAGCAGACTAAATAAGCCAGATTAAAACGTTTGAGTATAGCTCTACTTTTAAGCGATGTGGGAGTAGAGACAAGACTCTCCATTTGGAGCATATGCCTTCTGCCTAAGTGTTATGTGAAACAATGTCAAATTATTTTAGTTCGGTGAATCTCCTCCTGGGACCCAAACAATCCATAGATAGAATTCAGGATGAATTTGAAGTTCTGAGTAAATTTGGATATTTTAAAAAGCATTTTTTTCACTAACATTGAAATGAATTTATTGTTTTCCTCAATTATGAATGTTAGCAACAAATTGCTAGCATTAGCAGCATCTGTTAATTTTCACCAGCCAGAATTACAGATATTTCCAAATCATATCAAAGCTGCTGCAGGTATCTTGACATAGCATTAGGCAATTGCAGTAGTGATTAGATCCTCAATTACATCTCATTATTTAATGAGTTAATAAAGAAGCAGAGCCCATTAACATATTACATTTATTAAAATGTAATAATAACTATATTTTAATGTATTTGTTTCCTTGTATATTTGGTTTCCTTCCTATGTATGCATTTTATCTTATGCACTTAAAAACATTATTATGAATTAGAGAAGGGGACTAGCAAGACACTGTTCTAGTTGTCAAAGATAATTAAACACACACATGCACACACAGAGACTTGTGGATTGCATTTTAAAATCAGACATACCAATTGGGCACTTGCATTGGTGATTCTGGGGCCTCCATAAGGTGGGTGAGTCCATTGGAAGGAGAGAGAAGTTGGCGGTGCTGGCTTTCCGCTGAGGGCAGCTACATACGTATGGCACAGTGTACACACCTGCTTCACACACATAAACGTGGTTCAGGGAGAAGTTGTTATGCAAGGAAATCTAAGGCAATGCATGCATTACAACAACAGAAATAAGGGCAGCAGAAAACCTTTGAAATGAGATGTCCCTGGCATCATATTAGTTCTGGATAATCAGCTCATTTAAAGAAATGACTCCAGCCAATGTCTATGGGATATGCAGATCAAGATGCAGTCCCCTTTACACCAGAGGGAAAAAATAAAAAGAATTTTGCATGAACTAGACCCTAAAAAAAATACCTTTGATAATTTAAAAATACAATTCTGATTCTGAGAGGAAGCCAAGATAATATTTACGGAGTGCAAACCATGTGCATATACGACCCTTTATCTACATCGTCTCATTTAGTCATTATAATAATCACGTGGAGGAAGATTTTACTCTTTTCCCCCATTTAATAGATGAGAAACTTGAAACCAGAAAGTTAAGTTAGTCCAAGGTGGTAATATAGTAAGTGGAGTTACTAGAATTAGAGTTTAAATCTGTCAGATTCCAGAACTCATAGCCTTAACTGCTCTAACAGATACTTTTCCAGGACCACAGCCAACATTCTTAGGCAACCCCCTGTCTCAGTGGGAAGCTGAATTGCTTAGCATAAGAAATCAGGGGAGTGCAAACTCCCTGCCGTGACAGGACACCAGGACACCCCTATACCACAATATGGGGCTAATTGAGTGGTTCTCAACCAGTTAACGATTTTGTCCTTCACCTGTAGGAACATTTCACACTCTTTGGAGACATTGTTGGTGTTTAATAAGTGGAAAAGATGGTGCTACCGGCACCTAGTGGGCGGAGGCTGCTAACACCTCCTGCAATGCACAAGACAGCCTTCCCTTCCTGAGAATCATCTGACACAAATGTTACTAGTGCTGAGGCTGAGTTGAGAACCCCTGGGTTGATCCCATTTACTTCAAACACTCCCCAGAAGCCAGTTATACTTTAACCTCTGCCTATGGAAAGTGGAACTGACTCATCACGAGAATGGCCTTGGCACATGGAGCGGGAGGTTGACCACGCCAGGTACGTAGCACGTGTTACTCTACTTTGGAGGACCTGAATGAAGACGCCAGCGCTAAGTGATGAAATAAGAATAACTGGTGGTGAATTCACTGAATTCAGTTGCTTTTCAAAAGCTTACGAGATTTGTAAAGGTTTTCCATCAAAAAACATAAATCTTACAATATGTCAGTAGAGATTTTCAAGCGTTTCAATCTTTAATACTCTCAGATGTCCTAAGAGTCATTTGTAATAGTTAAGGCTTTATCATCCAAAGTCTTATTGCATGAGCCTTTTCAGAGAACATGACAAGTTAAAATATTCTATGAAAGTAAATGAAAAGCATGTTTTATTTACTTTTCTTGCTAATCACTATGATATGGAATTAACTCCTGATAAATTCATGGAAATTAATTAGGCAATAAAAGTCTATACTTTCTTTTTAGTTTTATTCAATGTGCATAGCATTTTATTTTTACTTTACATTAATTCTAGTATTTTGAGTTAAGCTCCTTCCCGTAATTATAAACTCCTAGAGGGTATGGACCTGATCTTTCTCATCCCTTATGCAAATCCATAAATATATAAATAAACAAAAGATTTAGTAAATGCTTTTCATAGTGTAATTTAAACACTGAAATACACTTACTCTAGTTCAACAATTTTCATCAATGAAAAGGAGCAGGCAGTGATGCTATATCTATTTGATACTATAAGAACACTGCCTAAAAGAACTCTTCAGAGCCTCACTTAAATGAGTGACATAAAAATATGTATTTACTCCAGAATTCAAAAAGAACACTTAACATTCCTACTTAATTAATTTAATTAAATTTCAATAATTTTAATATTACGTCAACTTCATCAATTAGCAACATAGTATTTATAAATGTATTATCATAGTTGCCAAAAATGTATTAGATTTTTCTTTGCTTACCAAGAATATCTCTGCTTATAAATGATTGAAAAAAAAATCAGTCAAGCACAAATTAAAATATTTTTAAATGTCAGATTGTAAAAATAATTTTTTCTTTTCCAGCAAAAGAATATTTAGGAAGGTAATGTTTAATACATTTGATACGATGTAAGATGGAAACTTTAAAGTGTCTAAGGCCTCAAGAGTCTGAAGATGACAACTAATTGGAGCCTTTTGTTTACCATTCTCCCTCATTTTATTATTTTACTGAGATTACCTCCCAAGAATACAAGAAAGACTAACTGCTAAAATTTAAATAACATTACCATCTCCCAAGTATCAAGTATACAAATGAAACATCTGTAGTCACAAAACACAAACTCTCTCTCAAATCTCACTGGGAATCAGAAAAAATATATATAATCATGCTTTTTTTTTCACCTATGGTAACCATTATTACACTCTGATTCAAAAGCCAATGTTTCATATTGCTAACACGTAACACATTTGTGTGCACTTGATAAATCAGAAATTAAACTTTGTTTCTTTATAATTGGGTTATATCTTCCATCAAGGAAAAGTGATTTTTGAATGATGGGTCAATTATTATTTGCTTGTTTGAGTGAATATATTGAATAAAAATTAGAGTATTAAAATATTCATATGCCTTAATAATTCAATAGCTAGTCAAAATGGTAGATCGTTTATGTCTGCAGAGAACCTGGGCTGATAGTCAAAGAAAAAAGAAAGCATGTGCAAGTATCACGTAGAGCTCTGATTTGGAATCATATGCAGAATATGGACAGTCCTTATAACTTACTTTAAAATATACCTTAGCCCACCTTCCCTAGGAATCAGGGATGAAAATTATTTTTAGGAAAAATTATGTGCTAATGCTTTACTGGGTGGTCTAATTTTTAAGGGCAGTGACAGCGAGGAAAATATGAAGTGAGAGGGAGCAGAACGAGAGGCAAAAGAAGGTGACTTGCTCTTGCCGTGGCCACTGCTTCAAGACAAGCTGCAAGGTGCACTGTGGAAGAATAAAGAGAGAATTTATGTACCAATAACCTTGCTCCTGGTTTCCTGCTTCCCATTAGTTAAACTTTGCCACATCAGTATTTAACTACTCAATTTTTACATTGTCTCACGGGGCCTCTTGGCCGCTAGTGAGCAAATGTGATTCTACAAAAGTGGTAACGACAGGAGAGACCCTGGGGTCCCCGATGGTTGGCCTCCAGGACTACTATGCTGAACATGTGGCATCCAGCCTGGTAGCTGAGACAGACTAAGCCAGCATATGTCTGGGAGACAGATAAAGCTGGAAAAAACCTAAGGACACACGTATTATAATAAAGGCAAGCAGTAACGTTTTTGTGAGACACATCACTTACAGTATGCTTCCGTTGTGTATGCGTGTGTGGTTCTTTAACAACGTGGATGACACAGTATACTGCCTCTGAGGGAGGGACATTGACAATGTCACATCTCTAACCTTGCTGGGTCCTGTGGCCATAAAGAGTTGACAGATTTTAAGTTTGCTCTCACGGCTATCACAGTACAGTTGAAAAAAGGAAAAATATGTTTTAGGTACTAAGTGGTCATAGGTTGGTGACTACTAAAATGATAACATGAAGGGTAAGTGCCAAAGTCTTACAGATGTGAAAGGAGACAAAGTCAAAGGTATTAGGTGAGTCCTTTTCAATAAGCAAGCTATTTTTCAGCAAAATGGTGTCACTTATATGCCATTAAGTTATCTATAGCAAAGTCCTTATCCAGTAGTCTGAAAGAGCTTAAATCTACGAGAGGAAACCAACACACTCAACAAATGCACTATTTTTCTTCACAAAAATATGCTAAATGTGAACAGATTATGTTAAAGGTACTGTATCTCTCTCTTTAACAAATGAAAGAAAGGCTATCTTTTCCTTTGGTGTAAGCATGGATTAACATTTATAAAAATACCTGTAATAGCTTCCTTTCTTGCTGTATCCTGGTACAACATAGTCTAAATGTTTGAAAATGTATAGAAAAAATAGTTCCTCGGGATAATTGTCTGACTTATGTTTCCACATGGATGTTTAACATATTTCAGGCATAACTCTATGTCTTTAGAGGAAAAATTATAGATTAGAATAAAACTTACTACATTACTTCAACAAATGTAAAAGCATTGATTTAAATAATTATAATTTTCAAACCCATTCAATTGTACATACAGTGGGTATGCTCATACACAAACACACAGGTAGCCACTCAATTATTGCCTTAAATTTTATTGTCACTCATCTGAGTGAATAAGTGTATATATACACCCCGGAGCCGTATATACTATATACTAGGAATATATGTATATATAAAATATATATTAGAAACATATATATATGTTTTTATAGAAATAAAGCAATTTTTAACTTGTAGGAGAGTTTGTTTTCTGAATTAATTACGACTATCTAACTTCTAAAACCAGAGGTCATTCCTAATTATTTTATAAATTTTGATTTGTAAATTTATAGTTTGAAGAATTATCTAAATTTCAGTTTTAAATTGATAAACGCTCTACAACTTTGGTCATTTTTTAGTAAGATAAATACTACATAAAGTCATACAGAAAATATACCAAATGAGTGACATGCCTCTTGAAACCTAAACAATAGCAAAAGATTTCTTCTGCACATGTTTTTTGTCTAGGAATATTTCTATTGTAGGTTAGAACAGAGGGTAAGAAGCAAAGCTGGGGGAAAAGGGCCTGAATATAAGGGTAGACTCACCCAATTTAGCAAATAAAATACAGAATGCTCAGTTCAGTTTACATTTCTGATAAACAATCTTTTTTTGAGTATAATTATGACATGGGTAATATTTGAGATATACTAAAATAGTTTAGCTGAATTTGAATTTTACTAGACATCTTGGGTTTTTGGTTGTTTTTGTTTTGTTTTGTTTTTCTTTTTTCAATCTGGTATTCCAACATGAGGGTCAACCTGGTGTGAGAAGTTCCAGCCCAACCACTGGGAGGAGCATGTTCTAAGGGGATGTCAGCTCAGGGTGAGGAGTCAAAACTCATTATAAGCATGGCTGGTGAGGGAATCGGGGCAGGGTGTCTATGTGCTTAAAAATACTACTTTCTAAACACTATTCTCTAAATGCAATGTCCCATTAAAGGAAGTAGGATTGTTTGGAGAAATAACTGATAAATACGTGTTAAAGTCTTGTGGGATCATGGGCCATCAGGGTGGAACCTTCCTCTAATATGGTTCATCTAACAAAAATCTAACTTCTTTGTACTGTACCTCTACTGTTATTTAAGTGATTAACTTTGTGATTATTTTAAAATAAAAAAGGATAAGCATAAAGTTACATAGGCGTATTTTAAAATTTTTAAAATGTAGCTGTTTGGAGTAATTCAGTTTATAAGCAAGCAATAGGTGATTCATATATTTTAGATAGGTTCAAATGATGCTTAAATTGGAAAGAAAAATAATGGTTGGGGGTTTCAATATACCAACTGGATTATTTCTAGAACGATTAGACAGAAAATCAGCAAAGATAAAGAAGACTCGAACAATGTCAAATAATTTGTCATACTAACTATGTTTTTACCCAGTGATTACAGAATACCCATTCTTATCAAGCATACATATAACATTCTCCAAGATATAGCATACCCTATGCTGGGGCATAGAAAAAGTCTCAATAAATTTGAAAATATTAAAATAATACAAATGATGTTCTCTAAGAGCAATGAAATTAGAGACAAACAATGAAAAGAATCTTAGAAAGACCCACATATCTGGAAATTAAATGACACATTTCAAAATCCATAGGTTAAAGAAAAAAATAAAAAGATGAATTAAAAAATATTTTTAACTAATTGTAAGCCAAAAATCAAATCAAAAGTAATTAAAGGCTATTAATACAGGGCTTGGTGGAAAAATACAATACTAAACACTTATATTAGAAAAAAACTAAAAATCTCAAACCAATTACCTAAACTTGCACATTAAGAAACTAGAAAAAGAAAAACAAACTAAATCTAAAGCAAGTAGAAGTAAGGTAGTAAAGATTAGACTGTAAATCAATAATATAAAAGCCAAAAAATAATAGAAAAATCAATGAAACCCAAATTCATCTGTTTGAAAATATCAACAAACAGACAAAACTTAGATAGACTGACAAAAAAATGACAGAAGACACAAATATCCAAAATTAGGAATGAAAAAGGTGACATTGCTATTGACTCTAAAAGTAACTTTTTCAGTTACTTTTGATTTTAGTTACTTTTTGATTTTAAGGAAATATTGAGAAGAAATGTATGTCTACATATTAAAGTACTTATATGAACTGACAAATTCCTAGAATAACAAAAAATTACCAAAACTGATTTAAAAAGTGATAGTAAATCTGAGTATACCTATAATAAATAACTATATTGAATTCAGAATATAATTTTCTTGGAAAGGAAACTTTACACCCTGAATATTTCATTGGTGAATTCTATCAAATATTTTAGAAAAAAATAATATCACCTCATACACTCTTTCAAAAAATAGAGAGAGCATTCCCCTACTCCTTTTATAACATCAGCATTATACTGATTATAAAAAGGTAGTAAAATAAACAAGAAAAGGAAATTAGAGATAAATGTGCCTTAAGAACATAAGCACAGAAATATTTAACAAAATATTAGCAAAGCAAATCAATACATAAAATGGTTTATAAAAGTGAACAGGAAATATTTATCACAGAAAGGCAATGCTGATTTAATATCCCCAAATCAATAAATGCAGAACATCATGTGAATAGAATAAGGAACAAAAACACACGGTAATCTCAATCAATTCAGAAAAAAATCATTTGCCAAAAACACAATATCTATTAACATAAGTTCTTTAACATATTAGGAGTAAAAGAGAGATTCTTCAACTTGATAAAGGAAATCTGCACAAACCTACCACTAGTATCATAATTAGTGGTGAAATACTGAATATAGAACAAGCTAAGGATGTCTGCTCTTACCATTTCTTTTCAACATTGCACCAACAAGCATAGAAAAAAATGTTCAACATCACTAATTATCACAGAAATACAAATTAAAATCACAATGAGACATTATCTTACACCAGGCAGAATGACTATTATTAAGAAATTAAAAATTAACAGATGTTGCCGAGGACACAGAGAAAAAGGAATATTTGCCTATACACTGTTGATGGGAAGGTAAATTAGTACAATCTCTGTGAAAAACAATATGGAGATTTTTAAAAGAACTAAAAATAGAACTACCATTCCATCCAGCAATCCCACTACTGAGTATCTACCCAAAAGAAAAGAAATCATTATTTCAGAAAGATACCTGTACTTATATGTTTATTGCAGCACTATTCACAAGAGCAAAGATATGGAATCAACCTAAGAGTCTATCAATGGATGACTGGATATAGAAAATGTGGTTTATACGTATCATGGAATACTACTCAGCTATAAAAAAGAATGAAATCATGTCATTTTCTGTGCCATGCTGTTTTGGTTCCTATAACCCTGTAGTATAATTTCAAGTCAGATACTGTGTTGCCTCCAGATTTGCTCTCTTTGCTTAACATTGCTTTGACTATTCAGGCTTTTTTCTGGTTAAAAATGAAGCATAGAAATATTTTTTCTAGATCTGTACAATATGACATTGGTATTTTGATGGAAATTGCATTGAATCTGTAAATCATTTTGGGCAGTATGGACATTTTAACAATGTTGATTGTAGCAACACATGACCATGTGATATTTTTTCATTTGTTTGTGTCATCTATGATTTCTTTCATTTTCTGTAACATGAATGGAACTGGAGGTGCACGTTGACAAGGCCCATGAGCCAATTTGAAAAAGTTCTTAATGGTCCAAGTTAGAACAATTTGGAAAATAAAATAAATGGCATAGGTTGGATTATGTACTAAAGACTGAAATAAATATTCATGAGTCTCCTCATATAAATTAATGATTGAGTAAAGAAATGGATATGAAGGGATAAATCTTCCTTACAGAAGAATTCCAAATTATAAATGGAGAAAAATACATCAGAGACTTAAATGCTATAGGCAAGTTCCATTGATGAATGCTGAAGTTAGTAAACAAAACTTTAAGAAGGAACAGGATAGTTACATACTATTCAAGTATCCACCTCTAAATACTTATTAATTACTGTAGTTGTTTTAACTTATGGACACAGATACTTGGATAATGGTTCCTCTAGAAAGTTGAACTTAATTCCTTTTTCTTTGAGTGTGAACTAGACTTAGTGACTCATTTTTAACTTAGAATAAATACCAAGATTCTCAACTGAGTAATTGAATAGATAATTAAGAGAAAATTGGAAATGGAAGAGTTTTGTTGAGAAAAAGAATTCCATTTTTGTCATACTGGATTTTTCATGCTTTTGGCATATACAATTGCAGAGGTAGCCTGAGAAACAAGGTAGAACTATGGACTGCTGATATAGCTATGGAATTTAGTAAATCCTTTTGTTTTGTCCTCTATACAGTGCTTTTTGTGAGGGTCTTTGTAAAATGCCTTTACAAAGACATTCTTTGCTTTTGTAATAAATTCTTGCTACTCTATGTTAATAGTATTCTGATCAAATTGACTAATGTTCCTCCTTAAAAGGAAAATTAGTTTAGTTTCACATTATAGTTATAACAAATTGCTTAAAAGCTATTACACAATTTTTAATTAAGAGCCAAGGACTTGGAAGTTCAGAAATTAGGCATGTGGTTTTAACGTCCTTTTATAATACTTTTTATCTTTTGAACACAAAAGATACTGACAGAATTATATTTTTATTTAGATAATTTTACCATGTTAAAAATACCTGAGAATTTTTGCAGTAAAATATGTTAGCTTTGAACAGTGTGGACAAAATCCAGAGCCCCCAAATATCAGTCAATCCACTGATGCCCCAGTTTCCTGGATTTTACCATCAATATAAATCTCATTCCAAGAAAACTAAACTATACATATATACATATATGCACATATATACATATATATGTATACACATATATTTATATACAAATATAAACATTCATACTTATATGTATAATTTATATATATACACGAACAAAAAATGAGTATTTTTTGTTTCTCCAAACAACTACTTATTTATGCAAAAATATATATTGCCATCTACAAGTATTGAGATCTACTATATACAATAATTGTTCTGCAATGATATTTCAGATTCATTGGTGAACAGAGCAAAAGTGATTGTTGTGGCCCAAGCAATGTATGGTAACAACTCATTCCATGGATTTTCATTTAAACTTTTGCTTGACTTAGCAAACATATCATTTAATTTACTTCATATATAAAGAATCCAATTTAACATCAACATTCTCAATACATCTTTGATTCTGACTAGTGTTCTTATATTCCAAAGGAGCCTTTTGCAAACCTGAACACAAATAAAAGCTACAGAAAATAATGAACTTTAATATTTACTATATTACGTGCTTAAAAGCTATTTTGCACTAGACTTACCCTACATTTTGTCATTTATTCCTCACAGCAACCTTATGGTGTAGGCACTATTTTATCATGTTTTAAATATGATGGAAATTAGGTTGAGAATGTTAGGTAAATTTACTATTATCCCACATATTGTATAAGTGGTGTGGCTGGGTGGTCCAACTCTAAATTGTGTTCTCTTAACCACTACACACACTCACCACATGTAAGTTTGGCAAAAGAGAACATTAAAATCTTTTTATTGCTTTCTACTCAGAAAAATATAACTTTTTTTTTAAGGGATACATAAAGTAAGAAGAGAAAAAAATATGAGTGAGGTCAGTGAGAAATGTATAAACAAATTGAGATGATTTGCAAGAAAATTCAATTAGGCATATTAATTTAAAATGGCAAATTAGGTAATTTATATTTTTAAAAATAATTGTTTTGTGACTTTATATATGTTTCAGCATTTTTTACTCTACCAATATTCAAGAAGGTTCACTTAAGTATTGGTAGGAAGTGCTGAAGTGTCTAAGACAGTAAATCAGAATTGTATCATGTCCTGTTATGTTTCAAGGTGATGAATTATAGGCTGAGAAATCATGCTGATCACTGGACATCACCATTGAGATTCTAGTGTTGGTCCAAAGTCATCCAAGTGTCTTTGAACATTAATCAATGCAAATTTCATAGGTTCAGAAATGAAAAATATGTCACTGATTATAAATAACCACTATTTTATGTAGTGACTATTTACATTTACCCAAAGGGAGGAGAAGGTAAAATAAAATTAACAACTGAAAGAAATTATTGCCATATACTATTATTAATTCACTTCAGTTTAGTTCACAGTTTTTATGCTTGAACAATTTTAAAGACAGATATTATAGGTGCACAGAATATGTTGTATTCCAAGATGTTCTATTCACCTTTTCAATTTAAAAAAACTAAAATGTTGTTTACATGTAGTGAAATGCACAGATAAGTGGAATGTTCAATGATTTTTGACAAATATTTTTTGTAAATATATATACGCACACACATACTAGTTAAACACCATCAGAATCAACATACAGGCTATTTCCAGGAGCCCTTTTGTAGTAAATCTGCTCTCTCTCTCCTCTCCTCCATCGCCACTACTACCCACTCTGGTTTAAGGCAAACATTGTTCTGATTTTTGTCAAATTAGATAAATAATGCCTACAGGAACTGCATATAAATTGAATCATTTGATTTTTATTGTTTTGTTTCTGGCATTTTTTTTACCTAGTATAATGTTTTTGAAATTAATCCATGTTTCAAGCATCAGTAGTTTGTTCTATTTCATCGTTGAATAGTTTCATTTTACAAATATCCCACAATTTACCCTTTCTTTTTTTTTTTTTTTTTAATTTTTTTAATTTATTTCAGCATATTATGGGGGTACAGATGTTTCTGTTACATATGTTGCCCTTGCCCCCACCTCCCTCCCTAAGTCCGAGTTTCAAATATGTCCATCATTTGGGTGGT